>JAODAL010015488.1:0-83724 GCA_025379985.1 Phyllomedusa bahiana
TATAAATTTTTTGTGGGTCAAAAACCCCTTTGGGGCCTGTGGGCCATGGTTTTGATCTTTTGTGGGGTGAGGCTATCTCCCTCTCTGCTTCTTCCAGTGGCAATATGTGTAAGGGCATTATAGCCTTTGCTAAGGCATATTCCCCTGACCAGTTGCTTTTAAGCCTGGATCTGATTTTCATGTCACCACAAATTTAAAAGACATCAGCTATAGATTGTACCTTATTTATGAGTTGTTGATTGGGAGCATCACTATGTCAGGTGTAGGATCGATTGATAACATTAAACTCTGTTCATACTGTTTATAACCATTGATTATATCTAGAAACTGTATATATACTGTGTGCATAAACCATTCTTTATCCCTATTATCCCTTAACCAGATTAATTCAGATACTATACGCTTGGAATGCATAGCTTATGCAAGGAAACTACCTTCAGGATGTACTTGTTCTGAGAGAGGCTGAAGACATTACATGGACTCATAATGGCTCACAAATATTAGCTTATCCAGCAAAGCAGACAAAGATGGCGGAGAAATATATTTAAACCAAAACAACACCCAAGTCAGATGCATTTCACTGGACAAACAACTCCATTTAAGGAAATGTGTTTTGCTGAGACTGTGCAATATTATGCAACGCATGCAGAAATGAAGGACTGATGTATATCACCATACATGAATATGTATTTGATTTCCTTATAAACTTGCCTCCTCAAAAGCTGATTAACCAATAATCAAACAACACAATGAATACGTATCACACACTATAAAAGTCTGTACTTCCTGATAGTAAATCAGAACTACTTTCCAGACAACCGTGTGTGTGTATGGAGTGTAATTCTCGGAGCTCCAGCTGTTTACAGCAAATTATACCATAATTTGGAACATAGATAGCAACTGGATCAGGAATGGATTAAAAAAGGGAAATCCTACCTTATCATTTTGGTGACGTGCTCCCTTCAAACTGAGGGGCCCCTCGGAGCCAATCGCAGGCGTGCTGACAGCCAGGCCATCCCCGAGTGTCCGACCACCGCTCGAACATAACAGACCGGTAAGTTGTCTGGTTAATAAATCTGTCACTTATACGGCTCGGACATTCGTTGGAGAGTCTGGTCTGTTGGTTGTGTTGCCTCGCTCTGTGGGTCCTGTCTGTACGTCCAGGTCTGGCTCCTTGGGTGTGGTTGGATGTGCGTATTCATAAACGTACATTGTCTGACGTAGTCCCTTATTATCTCTGTGAGGTTTTAATATTGGTTCATGTGGTGACTGGATAGATTTTTTTTCATCTCTCTTTTTACTTCCAGGTAGGTGGTACTGGCGTTGTTAGGTTAGTTAGTTAGTGTGGAATTTGTAGGGTGTCTGTCCAACCTGCCTGTAGTGTGACTTTGTGTGCCTTAGTGAGCCTATGTGACCTGTAGTGTGACTTTGTGAGCCTAAGTGAGCCTCAGTGACACTTAGGGAGACTTAGTGAGCCTTGGTGTGTAGAGATAGGGAAAGTGTCAGGAATTGTTGATTGATGTAGCAGCTCTTTCGACGCGCTGGTAACACAGTAGTCAGGGTTAGATAGTGCAGCTATTGTCTCTGGTATCAGGGAGTCTGGATGTTGCTTTAACCCAGTACACAATACAGTCTGTGTGTATACTTCCTCTTTTTACATACGCAGTAAGAATTCCAACAAAAGTTCCTTTTTTACACAGACAAAAACCGCAAACTGTCAGCTCTTTTGTCTGAAGTGAGAAATCCATCCATCCATATCCCAGACCATTCAAATACAAGCCTGATACAGTGGTATACTGCCGGGTGCGTCTCTTTATATGCACAAATATAGGGAGCCAGTCACCACGCACCGATTGATTGTTCTATTATGCCTATTTTGAAGAAAATGTTTAATTCAAAAACCAAAGTTGATTCCACGTTTACACCAGCTCGGCTTGTGATAAGATGTGAGGGAAAGAAACATATTGCTGATTACTCCAAATTAATGAAGATTTGTAATTTGCACCCAAGTGGACGTTTACAAGTTCACCAATGGGAGCAAGCTTTGAAGGATTGTAAAGGGGTACTTAATGATAAGAAATTATACCAAGCAGCCTTAGTGTGGCACAGAACAGCTGTCGCCATCGCGAAGGAGAATTATGTTGAGCTTGAATGCAATGATAAGAAGGGGAATTTAACTCATTACATGTATGCTCTTATGCCCAAACCACCTCCCTACGATCCCCAGTGTTGGACCTGCCCACATTGTGGTCAACAGAATGCCATTTCTGCTGAATATTGAGTTAGCTGTGGGAGGGGATGTCCCACCCCAATCCCACCCTGCATTTCCCCGTTTGCCCCGATGCTGGAGACACCCACTTCCTCCAGCAGCCATTTTATTGTGGCTCACACTCCCTCTCCTGCCGGAGATACTAAACAAAGCCCTGCCCCTTCCTCAACAGGCGGCCATATTGGTACAGTCAATTCTCCTCTTCCTGTTGTCGGCCATATTGCTGGAGTCAATTCCCCACTTCCTGTGGTCAGCCATGTTGCTACACCCGAACTTCCTACTTCCGATGGCCATGTTGCTCATCCTCATCCGCCCCCTGACCCTAGCAGTTCCGGGTCAGGGCCTATCTGCGGCCATCTTGATACACCCAATATTTCTTCCACATTTACTCACAATGATGCAGCTGCACCCAGTCATGCAATCATTGCTGGTGCACCCAGAATCCCACAACCACTCTGCCCTCTGCTCACTGCATCAGGAACCTTTTATATACCTTCCTCATCTGTCGCACATATTCTCACATTGGGCACTGCTGAGGATACTGCAGAGGATTCTTAGTTGCCTATTGCTGTCGGAGGCTCTGATCCTGTCAAGACACCTGTTTCTCTCCCTGTCCTTCCGCAACCTAATCAACCCACCAAAGCTCAGCCCATCTATGTACCTTGTACTCCTTCTCAGGTCAATAACCTGCTGAACCCATTCCCAGACCCGGATATGAATCCTATGCCATTTTACCGTGCCATTTCCCAAATACAGAAAACTTACTCTGCAAACTGGAAAGTTCTATACCACGTTACCAACATTAAGGCTGGGGATTCCTTCTGGCCTTAATAAAGGTATACTCCTAATATAGACACTTAAAGCAATGTATCTATAATACGTTTTTCATTTAATTAGTATCAAAAGTTTAAAACAGCATATTGGCTAAATAGCCTAGCTTTTCAGACATTCTCAATAATGCTTTTATAGTATGCACTTGCGGTTATGTTTCTCCAAGCCTGGAGTAGTCCAAATGGATCTTCAGCGCTGAAGCTTCAAGCGCTCTTTACTTGCAGCTGGCACAGCTTGCTAGATGTTATTCACCTTACTGCGATGATGGCTGTCTGGGGTGTATGCACTGCTGCTCTGCGACGTTTCCGGGTCCTCCCCCTTTCTCAAGCATAGCGGATACATGGTCTGTCTTCTTTAAACATTCGCTTTATTGGAAAAAAAGTTATGGGCAGAACATGTAGAATGAATAACAAGCAATTAGCTTCTTGCAACAGGCAAGAAGAGAACATAAGTACTATTTAAGTAGCGTACAAAATCAGCGGCAAATGAACAATATTACAAAACTCCCAACAGGGAGAAATATGCGCACAATGAGTTACAAACACGTTTAAATTTAAAGAGTTAGCAAGGACGGCAAATTATATAAGACTATTGACATAATGGTTGGAAGACATCCAGGGCTCCCAAAGCAATTTCTTCTTAACACAAACATGGGGGGGATCAACAAGTAATAATTCACAAGAGCAGTTGAGGTTAACTCTGTTGATTACTTCGGATATTAGAGGAATTCTGGGACTCTTCCAGGCATATGCCAACGACGTTCTAGCTGAAATCAAAACATGGAAGAACAGAGTTCTGAACAGAGGAGGGATTTCCTGCAGGCCTATGTCTAAAACTGCAAGTTCATGTCTTGGCCTACAGTGGAACCCAGTTACCCTTGAAAGTAATCGGAAAACTGAAGACCAGAAACGCTTAACATATGGACATCCCCACCAGACATGTAACAGTGTTCCCTGTTGACCGCATTGTTTCCAACAAAGGTTTGATGAACCCTGAGACATATGTGCTAGACGAGAGGGGGAAAGATACCATCTTAAGTGTATCTTATGCATTATTTCGGTGTGATTAAGGCATTTTGAAAACTTTACCGAAGCTGAGTGTGCCTCATGCCATTGTGTTACAGTGAATTCCTTGGCTAGTTCCTTTTCCCACTTGATCATAGTATGAAATTTGACGGTTGCATGACTATTAAGGAGTAAGTGGTAAACCAGCGACAAACCCTTTTCAAATCCTTTCTTCTTATTGAGAAAACTATGGAAATCTGAAATCTTACTAGCGGGCCAGCTGATAGTTTGAAGGATGTGTCTAATCTGAAGGTATTGGAAAAAGAGCGTTTGGGGGAGCTGATATGTATGATTTATGTCTTGAAAGGCTTTTAAAGTGTCGTCCTGGTACAGTTGGTCGATAGTATGAATGTTATGGTGATGCCACTTCGAGAAGGACAGGCCAACGCCCCAGCAATTCAGGGTTGATACCGAGATGTGTTCTTTAGAAAGACACACCCAAGAGTTGGGGAGGACATACGTAGTCCATAGTGTAAAGAGATCGGTGAGCGAGTTTAGTAAAGTCTGAGGGGCTGGCGCACCGAGAAGAAGTGCTCTGAGATGAGCACTTACAGGGCATGGTGTGTAGGAATGGCCTTCTAACTGAGCCCAAGAGACTGAGCACGAATCATGCCAGAGTGCTAAGGACCGATCCAGAAGGATTGCAATATTGTAGGATTGAAGGTTGGGAACTGCCAATCCTCCCTTTCTGTAACTATGGAACATCAGGTCCTTCCTCACCCTTGCTTTTTTACCAAGCCAGACAAAGTGGGAAAATAAGCGTTGTAGTTTATTAATGATAGTTAAAGGGATCAGGTAGGGAATTGCTCTACACATGTAGATAAATTTGGGGAGAAGGGACATTTTCAAAATATTAATTCTAGCTATCCACGAAAGGCGAAGCTTAGATAAGCGTTTGATTTCGGAGTCTAGCTCGAGGTAAAGGTCTTCATAATTGATTGAAATGGTGCGGTGTGGTGAGTCAGTGACCTTGATACCTAAGTAATCTACATAAGTGTTCGATATAGTAAAGCCAAATTTCTCTAAGGCCCGAATTCGATTCCGAGGGATATTAACCGGGAACAGGGAGGATTTTGATCTGTTGAGTTTATAAAAGGAAATTTTAGAGTACAGCTGTAGGGTGTCAAGTATAGCTGGAATAGAGGCTAGTGGGTTGGACACAATCAACATGACGTCGTCTGCATAGGCTACAAAATGTAAAAGGCTGTGCACATCTAATATATACTTTGAAAACGTAAGCATAGGTGCACACTGAAAGGCAATGACATACATCTAATACATAAATCAGTGGCACACTAAAGACTAAGTAAAACCTCAAGTTATATAGGAATATAGGAAATGCTTTACAGCTAAGGAAAATATGAAAAACCTGGGACTCTTAGTTTACAGTATTTGATCAAAGATTGTATTAAGCTCACCTCCCAACACGTCAAGGGGTTCCCAGAGCAGGTGAGTCCCTACACTAAAACATGTTACCTTGCTAGGAGTCCATTCAGACTGCCACTTCCCAGGAGTGATAGGAACCTGCAATTGAATTAACCTGCACATATTTAAATGAGGTGGTTGAGTGCAGCAAGCCAATGAGATTGCCATCTCCCAAATAGACTACAAAATGTAAAAGGCTGTGCACATCTAATATATACTTTGAAAACGTAAGCATAGGTGCACACTGAAAGGCAATGACATACATCTAATTACATAAATCAGTGGCACACTAAAGACTAAGTAAAAACTCAAGTTATATAGGAATATAGGAAATGCTTTGCAGCTAAGGAAAATATGAAAAACCTGGGACTCTTAGTTTACAGTATTTGATCAAAGATTGTATTAAGCTCACCTCCCAACACGTCAAGGGGTTACCAGAGAATGTGAGTCCCTACACTAAAACATGTTACCTTGCTAGGAGTCCATTCAAACTGCCACTTCCCCAGGAGTGATAGGAACCTGCAATTGAATTAACCTGCACATATTTAAATGAGGTGGTTGAGTGCAAGCAAGCCAATGAGATAGCCATCTCCCAAATAGAAAACAAAAAGTAAAAGGCTGTGCACATCAAATAAAAAATATGAAAACGTAAGCATAGGTGCAAACTGAAAGGCAATGACACATCTAAAAACATAAAACAGAGGCACACAAAAGACTAAGTAAAACCTCAAGTTATATAGGAATATAGGAAAAAGCTTTACAGCTAAGGAAAATATTAAAAAACTGGGAATCTTAGTTTACAGTATTTGATCAAAGATTGTATTAATCTCACCTCCCAACACGTCAAGGGGGTTCCCAGAGCAGATAGTCCTACACTAAAACATGTTACCTTGCTAGGAGTCCATTCAGATTGCCACTTCCCCAGGAGTGGGTAGGAACCTGCAATTGAATTAACCTGCACAATTTAAATGAGGTGGTTGAGTGCAGCAAGCCCAAAGAGATTGCCATCTCCCAAATAGACTACAAAATTAAAAGGCTGTGCAAAATCTAATATATACTTTGAAAACGTAAAACTAGGTGCACACTGAAAGGGAATGACATACATCTAATACATAAATCAGTGGCACACTAAAGACAAGTAAAACCTCAAGTTATATAGGAATATAGGAAAAGCTTTTCAGCTAAGGAAAATATGAAAACCCGGGACTCTTAGTTTACAGTATTTGATTTAAAGATTGTATTAAGCTCACCTCCCAACACGTCAAGGGGTTCCCCGAGCAGGTGATTCCCACACTAAAACATGTTACCCTTGCTAGGAGTCCATTCAGACTGCCACTTCCCCAGGAGTGATAGGAACCTGCATTGAATTAACCTGCACAAAATTTAAATGAGGTGGTTGAGTGCAGCAAGCCAATGAGATTGCAATCTCCCAAATAGACTACAAAATGAAAAAGGCTGAGCACATCTAATATATACTTTGAAAACGTAAGCATAGGTGCACACTGAAAGGCAATGACAAACATCAAATACAAAAATCATTGGCACACTAAAGACTAAGTAAAACCTCAAGTTATATAGGAATATAGGGAAATGCTTTAAGCTAAGGAAAATATAAAACCCTGGGACTCTTAGTTTACAGTATTTGATCAAAGATTGTATTAAGCTCACCTCCCAACACGTCAAGGGGTTCCCAGAGCAGGTGAGTCCCTACACTAAAACATGTTACCTTGCTAGGAGTCCATTCAGACTGCCACTTCCCCAGGAGTGATAGGAACCGTCGTCTGCATAGAGGCTGATCTTGTGTTGGGATTGGTGGACTGAAATGCCTGAGATAAGTAGGTTGTGTTCTGAATATTTTCGGCTAGCGGGTTGCAAATACATAGAATGTAAGATGGAGAGGGGACAGTGGGCCAGGGACTCCCATGGCGTGGTACCATGTGTAAGGTTAAATGGTGAGAGAAAGAAAGCCTCGAGAATGTGTGCACAGAGGCAGAAGGAAGATAAAATTTAGGGCAATGATAGCTGAGAGTTATGAATCCGGACGAGAAACCACAAATTTCGCTGTAGAGCTGAGTAGATGTAACGCATTGACTCATTGTCAAATGCCTTTTCTGCATCTAGTGAGAGAAAAGGCGCTTGTTCAGCTGGTCATAGTGAGCCCACCAGATCAGATATCTGGAATAAGGACTGTAAAGGCGGTCGGTTGCATCTCTGGGCCTTGTGCTGTACCCTGTTACGAGCAAACCCTGTTTTGATCAGTGCAAATCAAAGATGGATGGACAGTATTGATGCGCGGGAGGCTATAATTTTAGCATAAAGTTATGATGTCATTATTTAGGAGTGAATAGGGCCTGTAGTTGGCAGCAACAACAGTCCGCAGCTTGCCCTCCTGGGGGCCCTTTAGGTTTAGTAGAGATACATGGCATGTAGGAAGGTTCTTTGGGAGGTTGTGCCGTATGTAGCAATGTCATTGAACATATCGGTCAGGTAAGTAGAGAGGTGTTTCGCAGCTTAAAGACGAATATTCGTTAGACTAATCCATCGGGGCCTGGTGCTTTGTTGAAGGTTGGAATTTCTGATGGCTAGCTGAACTTCAGGATATGTTAATAGGGGGAGGTTAGAGTAGAGAGTTGAGAAGCTACCAGTTTAGGAAGCGTTGACTGAGGTGAGAGGAAAAGAATTATTTCTTCATCAGAAAGGTGTAGGGAATTTGTCTGTGGAAGATAAATTGATACAGTTTAGGATAGAATGAGCGAATATGTTCCTGATATGATCAGATGGTTCATAATTTTGGAACCAGAGAACTCAGAGGTTATATGCGTTATTATAGTTCTAGCGGTGTTGAATTTTGATAAGTTTGGAGCTAGTAATTTTGGTGGTCATTCACCTTGTATATTATAGAAATTGCCATTTTAGTTTGGAGAGGTTTCTCTCATATTTTGTGAAGGGGGGGGTATATCGTGGCGTAGGTCGTTCTGGCTAGCTTTCTGCCAGGTGTTTCTTTGTTGTCTCTAAAGAAGGAGTGATTTTAGGTTATTATTGGTCTTACTTGAATATCTCGTCAGAAGTTAATTTACATGGATTTAAATTGAGAATTATGTCTACTGGTACTGAATTAGAAAACACATCTGTCTCATGAAGAGGCCTTGTGGGCACACCATTAGGGTGGTTGGGGATGGACACTGAATGAGTATTCGAAAGTAGAAATAGGTCTAGAAAAGAGACGGTGTTCCTAAGAAATGCAACGGTTTCAGGTGTATTTTAAGGAGGGAAGTTGTTTAGAACCGCCAAAAGTCGGGTTCGGGGAGGAAGTTATAGAGTCGCTCTAATGAAAGGTGAATCCGGAGCATGTCCAACCAGGTTATTGTTTGCTATATACTTGAGGAAGTTTGCCGTTCAGAGTACAATTTTGGGTCCCACTAAGAGAAAAAATCTATTTCGGGAATTAATTAAGTGGGGGTGTGGAAATAGAAGGTGTTTTGTCACTTTCAGTGGTGTGTAGGTATCTTCACACATCATGCAGGCTCCTCACTCAATTGTATAAGATTTTGTATGTCTGAAGTCTGTCTGCGCCGCGAGTACGCTAGATCGTCATCACGCTGATATTCGCATACAGTGTAAAGAAGTCGCACACACGATGATTAAACTCCTCCTTTCTGACTATCGGTTGCTTTAGAATTAGATTGCCTAATAAAGGGTATTTCTTTAGTGTTTGGTGTTCGATATAAAGTGGCGAGGGTGGTAAGGTTTTGAATCTCGATCTCGCCAGGTATAAGGATAATTTAATCGACCCTGCGGAATCTATAATAGATTGAGTAAGTTTAAAAGAGACAGAGTTTTTAATTTGTTATGGGCAGACTCCAGCTTTCTTGTTTTAGTAGATTGGATTGAAAAAATATATGGGAAGTGCTCTATTATGTATGCCTCTCAGCACGTCGGCCGCTGTAGGGAAGATGGTCTCTTGAGACCAGAATTTTGTATCAGAACCGAGATTGCTTATTAGCATCCCTCCGCCACATTAGTGATCGCTTTTAAAGGGAGAATTTAAGCCTTTTACATTGTAAGTGAGAATTTGTGTTAAACCCAATTGTGAGATTAGAAAGGAAGTAGGAAATGCAGTTGTGGATACTTAAGAACGTGGATGTACCACTATTGAAAACAGGTACCTAACTATAGATGTGCACATAATGGTCCGCGACAGTATTGTAAGAAGAAATAACAAACAAAAAAACCAGGATAAATCTGAATGTAACTCAGAAACTTTTATCCCTTTGAGAAAAGGGAAAATATTGGCCAGTCCGTCCTAGAGCTAAAGGAGAAGTAGAAATAAAGATCAATTAAAAAATTTTACAAAATTAAAATGGAACCAGAGGTGTCCATTCCAAGGGAGACCCTTTTATATGCTGAAGCCAAGAGAAGGAGGCCGTTTTATATGTTCGACCATCAGATACGTGCACGGAGCGCCAGGGCGGAGAGGATCTTGTTGCCGACCATGAGGGGGGTAATCCATTTCCCGGTCGCGAGGTTGTGTTTCCTGTGAAATTGTGACTGGAATCGATATGAATGTGGTAAGAAGGATTTCCTTTGTCATAGAGTGGAGCATAGCTTCTTCAGGATATTACAGATGACTTGAGAGCCGTCTTTGTTATGATCTGCTTTACGGGAAGCGCCCCATTTATAGAAATTTCTATTTTATCTGGTAATTTTAGTAAAGGCTGAAATTTCTCTTCCTTCGACACATAAATGGTAGCAGCAGATACAAGTCAGGAAATAAGATGAGATGGATTGAGAATCTGTCTGGCAGAGATTCTGTCTCTGCGTAGGTGCCCTCAAGAACTCTCTGTTAACATGGTAAAATGTCGGATACGGGCAATTTGTATCCCTGGGCACACTGTGTGGGTAGATTGGCGTGGGTTTATATGGAATCCTGTGGATTCTATCAATGGTTATGGTCTTGATGAACTGCACTTTAGGGAGACTAGGCCATTAGATCCTTTAGAGAAGGTATCTTAGTTGGTCCTCGGAGGGGACTGGACTCAGGATTACTCTCTTATCCGGAACATTGTTTCTCACGTGAACGGTTTCTTGTGAGCTGTAAGACTTATATTGGACAAGCGTTTGGACCTCTTCTTCCAATGCGAGCTATTAGCTGTCTTATAAGAGTATTGGTGTGAATTCGCAAATTCAGACATCTTTGATTGCAATGTGCTCTGTTGCGTACGAGGTCTAATGGACTGTGTTTGTCCTGTCTAAGATCCGCGTTATCTCATTTGTTAGATGTCAGATTGCGAGACCTCGCCCCCCCGACAAGACCGGATCGAATAGAAGGCAAAGAGACGTTGCATTGTAGGCTGATGTTAGAGGTTGGGACTCAGCGTCATTGCTGGTTGCTCACAGATCGATGAAATGGCTCTGGAAGATAAGGACGGTGGAGCAGAGTGGGAACTGTGACCACGTTTGGGGTTGCCTTGGCTTGTGAATTAGAGGAAGAAATCTGGAAGCTTGGTAGGCTTGGCCGCTTTGTGTTTCTCGTGGGAGTGTGCCTGCCATATTTGATAGTGTGGCAAGAGATTGATATTAATTTATCTATATATATATTGTTTTTTTTTTTATGAAGATTGTGCAGGGACCTAGCCCAGACTTTATATTAATGGATCAACGTCCAATAGGGGGTGTATCATTTGGGTGTTTGGATGGAATAAAGGGTCTCTTATGCAGCAAAGGAGGAAGCTCAAAAGGAGGGAGGAGCAGAAATGTGTGACCACCTATTAGCTTGAGCCACTCGGGGTTAACTCGGCAGTAACTGATATGGGGGTAGAGAGGTTATGTACCCCAGGCCTCAGGATTATGACACTCAAGAAGTAGTGGTAGTGTCCGAGATTACAGGGGATGTTATATTCCCGAGGAACCTGAGGGGAACAGTTGACCGCACAAGAAAGTGTGGCAGGTGCAGCGTGAGGTGTTGATGTCCTCCATGGAGTCGTTGGGCAGGTGCTAGTGGGTCCAGTAACTTACTGCAGCAGAGATGATGTCTGAGGTCATGCAGCGGTTGTGTCACAGAGACACTCTAGTCGAGAATCAGCCTTCGAGCCGTGATTACTCCAGTGTCGCTCGTGTCCCACTGCCGCTCCGGGCCGAAGTACCGATAGTGTTCTTATCATCCGCCGCAGAGACAGAGTAGCAGGTCCGGATCAGGCAAGATGAACCTTGCCGGCGGCGATCGGGGATCTCCCACGCGCCCATGCGGCCGTTCGGGTAATCCAGCGCGCCTCGTGCTGCGCCAGATCCGATGTCCCCGCTCGCGACCAGCCGGAGTCCACAATGATGATTCATTTACTCTTGCCACAGATGGAGAGAGATGCAGGTGGAGTCAGGGCTCGCGCTATGCTCGGGCGAATGACGACTCGCGGGCTCGCGTTTAGTTCTGATTCTCACGCTACGCTGCATGTCCGTTCGCAATAGCAGAAGTCCCTGTCTGCCGCTGCAGACGAGCAGGTAAGGTGGCAGGACAGCAGTGTGCTTTTGTGTTATTTGTAGCCCCCTGGAGTTGATGCTGTACGAGCAGGGATTGCCTCAGCTCCTGAATGGCGCCCTGGCGAGCTGCTGGGGAGAACATAAAATGTGCGGCGGTTCCCGCGCTGTGCTCACCAGGCAGCAGGGTGAGGGACCAAGCCATCCAGTGTTGAGATGTAGTGTGGATTTGCACAGAGATGGTACCGGAGGATAAAGCTCTCGCAGTTGGGCCTAACTAGTGGGTCTGCGAAGTAGGATGTGGTTGCTGCTGCTTCAGAGGGCTTATTTGAGTCCGATTTTAGAGTCCTAGTCCCTGTGATGAAGACGCCGAGGTACGTCCAGTCTAAATCCTCACTGATCAGAAGGCCCGACGCACTCCGGTCTTGTCTTTCTTTTTTGTACACATATTCTATCAAACTTTTGGGCATACATAGTAATTTTCTATAGAAGACATAAGAATACATTAAGCCTCCATAAATTACTCAGAATGTCATAAGAATATTATAATTAAAATTGACACTCTTCATTTCAGCCCATTTGGGCTGAGTGAAGATTCGAGTAGTAAAGTATCCAGTAGTACCTCTCTCGCTGCATGAGATTTTTATTAATCTGTGATTCGAATCACACACTATGAATTTGTTCAAAATTACCATGCATGTTTCAAGGTCAGACTCAGACATTATGGTTTGTTACGTTCCATAATAAAGATGTCGTGGCTAACGAGCTTTCTCCATAATCTTTTGTATACTTTTTTTATCTTAGTGGATAGGTACCATCCTATTTCTTTATATGCTTCGAATATTTGTATTTATGCTTCTTTTACAGATTTATTTTGATTTTCGAGTTATGTTTGACCATTATACACCATACACAGGGGTATTTTAATATATTATATTACGTTTTTTGAGTTTCACGGTATGTCTACCGTTGTTAGTTTCGTTTATCCCATGGCCCTTCAAGAGAATGCTGTTATTTTTCTTGGGCCGCCCTTAATAATACCTGTGCTAGTGGTTGTTGTGTTTTTATAGTGTATTGGCAGGTAAGCAGGAAACGTCCCTGGTCTGTACTCATTGTCCGCCAATGTTTGGTGTCTGTTACATTGTTTTTTATAAGGTCCGCTCTACTGAGGGGAGCTGCGGTCTTAACAATGGGGCGTTGTGTAATGAGACCCGCAAGTGATAAACCTCTCAACCTCCCCCCACCAGAATAGGAGTTAGATAAAATCTAAAGTAAAAAAGAATGAAAATTAACCTGACATTACATGTGTCTACGCTTGTGAATATATTGAATAGCTACGACAGTCGATATATACCAAGAGGACTTACGCAGTACTTTGACTCCTCTATCCTCATGAAAAGATGATCAAACATATATAACACAGTGGCTAAGCCCTATGCAGTCAAATTCTACGTGATTTAATGTTACTACACAGTTAAACACTTCCAACTAGCTGTAAAGAATATATCAACAAGAAATACATAAAAAATAGATACACTCAATTCAACACAACAAGATGCAATAGAGGAATTATGAGCGTGTTCGAACAAGAAATGTGAAAGAATAAAAATTGTAAAGAAATTATAAATCACAATATTACTTCCAGAAAAAATTACAAGAAATTTGAAGAGACACCAGAGACTACTAAATGAATGGGGTTTATACCATGGGCAAGTAGATCATAGAACACAACAGAAGATATAATATAGAAAGAAAGCCATACAGAGAAAATAGATAATAATCTAGTTGACTCAGGAAAACCAATTGTAAGAAATGCAACTAAGGATCAGCTTGCAAGAGAGTAACAAACAACCTTTTTTAGAGAAGGAAGGAGCAAAGCTCTAGAGAGTTCAGTCGCGAAAAAGAAACACTGAGCAAAGAAGAAAGAAGACACTTGGAAACGAGACTGTAGAATAATTTACTTGTGAATATATACCATCAAGAGAAGCTAAGCAAGAATGAAAACATACAGTTATTAGAAAAAGTGACCTTGTAGAATGTGTTTTTTCCCAGTTCAGGAATTGTATAAAAATTTAACTTTGCTCAACAGAATTTACACAAGTTATGTCGAAAAGTCACCCTGAACTCCCCCACCCATAGAAATGTATTTTGGTGAACGGTATAAGAGGTGACTCATAATAATAATAATGGAGCTCAAACTTATAAAAGAAAGTAGTCTCAGAATTTGACCACATAAATCTAAAACTCAATTCACTGGAAATATTCCAACAAATGGTTAGTAGTGAAGTTCTAGCTAAATGGGGAACTCTTATTAAAAAAAAAATAATATATATCACGTTAAATCAGAAAAAAGATGTGATGTAAGGAAGACTTCTAAAAATGATGATTGATAATTATATAGAGAGATATAGGCGTGCGGATAGAAGGGAGGAGGGATCGTCCGTCATGAATAAGATTTCTACCTAAAAGATTAGCATAAATATCCATACTAATAAATGTTGACATGGGTCCTTGTTGTTTATGATTACTTAAACATTAATAAGTGTTTCCACGTGAGCACAATTTAAAGGTCTAATTCAGGACACAGTTATAGATGAAGCTTTAGAAGATTCTGTGTATTATAGATAAAAAATACAGCATATAATATATTCTAATATGCGATTCATCCTAGGTTCCAACTAGTATATCTTGACACTAATATTAATTAAAGATATTAAGAGACCTCGGCTGCCGCCCGTAATCTCGGGAATAGATTCTGTATTGAGGCACATTGGCTCTATATCATTGATGGTTTTCTAATGAAGAATATCTGTGGGAAAAAAAAAAAAAAAATAAAAGAAATTTTTATAAAACTCCTGGATGCCTTCACTCAAGAGACTCTAGGTGATTTCGCTTTAGAATACAGAATTGAACCTCTGGAAATTCATTGGTGAACACAATCCTTTGCACTTTAGATATTAAAAATGTATAAACCTGTTTTTTATCCAACAGAGAGTGAAGCAGAGATAGAAGACTGTTAGAGATATAGAAGTTTATGCAGGATAGCTTATCAGTAGCCAACCAACTATCATTCTTTAATGCCCAACTATTAGATTATTGTTTTGTCAAAAAATTACATTTTAGATTTGCAGAGACTATTATCATACCAGAGAAGCAAGGAGAACCGTATGGGAGTCGCCGAGTCGCACCTAAGTTTTTCTTAACATTTACATGTCCGCGTTTGATAGAAAAATTTGTTAATACTTTTGAGACCGTGCTCACATATTGATGACTTGGTTGCGATATGTGGACGATGTCTTCTTACGTGTGTAATGGTATCAGGAGGTTAGCCCTTGATTAAGTTTTTTTTGAATATTCAAGTTGTGCCACCCAAAAATACAATTTAACAAATTACTAAAAATAAGAAAAAGATACAATATTTAGATGTGGAAATAAAGGAAAAAAATAAGAAGCCAATTACGCAAACAAGATTTATATAGAAAAATATTGATAATAAAATAATCTCCTAATTAGACAGAAGCTTTCATGCCCATACAATTCTTCAACTCGGGAATACCTAATAAGAGTCACTTTATCCATATAAGGAGAATATGTAAATGATGGATGAAGATTACCCATAGACATTATAAAAATATTCTGTGATATGATAAAAAAAATTCTCACAAGAAAGTTTATAATAAAGGAAGAATTAGAAAGACATAGGTGAGGGAAATTGGTAACATTAAATGTACAGGATTAAAGAGTTGTCTCCCTACAGAGTCTTATATGGCTGCATCGAATGAATTTCCTCTGTCACTTATGGTTCAGGACTGACTGAAATTTGCATAAGCTCATGCTAAATCCTGCTCTGTGTTTTCAGGTTGTAAATTGTAGTATCAGATTAGCTCAGAAGCTTCTAATACTACTAACAGGACTTTTTATGCTGATCCTCTCAGAACAAAGAAGCACTTAACTCATCAGTGTCTTGTTTTGTGTGCTAAATCAAGCTTTTTACTGCCCAGCAAGCACGCAGAGGACTGCTGAGATATGTGTAATGACATTCACTCTACTGCTATGCACTACTAGAACAAACAGCGAGGGGGGAGAATTTGTTTACATGTCAGTTATTGAGGAATCTTGATAACAGCCAGCGAGTCATATAGTAAATTCATGACTTGTATCCTCCTTAAGGAAATAACCGATGAACAAAGCTCTCAATATATTTGGAAAGATGTCTTTATAGTGTGTTCCCTATACTTTGAAAATCCTATTCTTTGTCGCGATGTGCAACCGCCTTAAGGAAAGAAAAAGAGTAAAAACTAAAGCAAATAAGATGACAACCTTTTGTTTTTATTATCCACATAGTGCATAGCCATGTCGTAGATGATTAAAAACACAATGTAAAAATAAACTGGTGGAAAATTTTACAAAAAGGTGGAAAATATAGGTAATTTATTTGGACGACACGCTCAAAATTTGTTATTATAAAATTAGGCAAACTATAGGAAATCAAGCTTCATTAGATCGCGGACCTTATAAATATCGCATACTGTCAAACTCAGACAACAAACATTGGGGATAGTAATAGCAGGGGTCGTTTCCATACTGGCTTATCCTACCATACATCTGCATCTGAGCTCAGTCGATTTATTGTAAGGGCCCGAAAATAACATCCACTCACTATGAAGGGCGCGATGGGATAGAGAAAGAACTAAAGGTTAGCATAGTGGCAACTCAAAAATACATAATGTATATTTATTGTTTAAATAAATGCCCCTGTGGTATGGTGTATAGATGTGGTCAAATAATTCGAAAATCAAAATTAGACTTAATGACCATAAATCAAATATTCGAAGATATAAAGAAATAGGAGGTACTATTCCACTAGATAAAAAAGATAACAAAAAATATGGAGAAAGCTCGTTAGCCAGACATTTTTATGAAGTAAAACATAATGTCTGTGACCTTAAATGGCAGGTAATTGAACAATTCATGGTGTTGATGAATCACAGATTAATAAAAATCTCATGCAGCGAGAAGTCTACTGGATCTCTACACTCGATTCACTCAGCCCAAATGGGCTGAATGAAGAGTGTAATTTTAATGTATTTTTATGACTTCTGTAATTAGGAGCTTATATGTATTTGTCTTCTATAGAAAATTACTAGTATGCCAAAGTTGGATAGAATATGTGTATAAAAAGAAGACAGACCATGTATCCGCTATGCTTGAGAAAGGGGGAGGACCCGGAAACGACGCAGAGCAGCAGTGCACACACCCCAGACAGCCGTCATCGCAGCAAGGTAAACAACGTCTAGCAAGCTGTGCCAGCTGCAAGTAAAGAGCGCTTGAAGCTTCAGCGCTGAAGATCCATTTGGACTACTCCAGGCTTGGAGAAACATAACCGCAAGTGCATACTATAAAAGCATTATTGAGAATGTCTGAAAAGCTAGGCTATTTAGCCGATATGCTGTTTTAAACTTTTGATACTAATTAAATGGAAAACGTATTATAGATACATTGCTTTAAGTGTCTATATTAGGAGTATACCTTTATTAAGCTACTAAACACGGGGCTTTTGAGGAGAGTGCCTACGTATATACTCTATCACATGCGGTTTATATATACATTTAATAGAGGTCATATATTATATCGTATGGATTCCTTCTGGCCTATCATTAAATCCGCTCTACAAGAAGACCAAATTGAGGATACCTCTGTCTATTCATCCGGGGAAGAATTTTGTCATCGCCTTCATTCCTGGGCAAAAGAACGTTTGGCTGAATCTTTTGTCAGTGTCCTTACATCCACTCAAAGGAATTCTGAAACTGTTGAACAATTCTTCTATCGTATGACTTCTTTGTTTTATGATCATGGATTTGACATGAACTCTAAAGCTCACAAGAACCTCTTTGCTACTTCCTTTGTTAAAGGTCTCCTTAAACCCATTCGTGAATATTTTGAAACTACTCGTGCAGAATATGCAGAATTACCTGCGAGTCAACTTCTGTCCATTGCTAAGGCCCAGGCTACTCTTCTGGATGCTCAAGCGATTGCTTCTAAACAATCTACTGATACCATCTTATACAATCAACCGTAACAAATTTATCCAGGATATTTCACTACTGCCTCTTCTTCCAAGTGTCCCCCGCATGGTAGATTTGGACATGCTCCAAGAATATGCTATTATTGCAGAAGGACGGCCATGTTATCAAAGATTGTAATACTAAAGCCCGGGATGAAGCCAACCGAGTTCAACATCCACAACAACTCAGACCTCCACTTAGCAGGGACAATCCATAACACCTGGCCTCTTAACAGGATGCTCAGTCTATGATCTTTGCAATGCTTTCTTCAGTGTCCCTCTGCACAAAGACAGCCAATATCTATTTGCCTTCACCTTTCATGGTACCCAACTAACATGGACAAGAACGCTCCAAGAGGCCCTGAACTCTCCCAACCAATTCACACAAGCTCTGCAGCCTGTCTTCAACCTGGATTTTGGAACACTCTGAAGTTCAAATCCCTCAATATGTGGATGAAGTGCTCCTTTGTGTTAGTGATCTGTCTACCTGCCAGACCACCTCTCTGAGTCTTCTTCAACACTTTGCTTCTATCAACTGCGAAGTTTCACTGCCCAAACTCCAATGGTGAGAAACTTGTGTTCTTGGGACACTGAGTATCATATGGCACCAAACACCTTACGGATGACCGCAAAAAAGCTGTGATGTCCATACCCTCACTTACCTATCTAAAACAACTACAAGCATTTCTGGGCCTCATCACATACTGCCGACAATGGATACCCAACGCATCTAGCTTGATGCACACTCTCTATGCCTCTTTCCAGGACATTTCTTAAACTCACAGACTCTCACCTGAGGCCGAGGCCTGCTTCCTGAGACTCAAAGAACTTATTCTCGCAGCTCCTGATCTGGGTGTCTCAGACTACTCACAACATTTCAACCTACCTGCCTCAGAGCTATTGTTGCTGCACAACTCCTTCTTGACCAAACTCAAGACATCAATTTGGGACATCCTGACCTCCAAGGGATCCTGAAACAATCCCAGCAACATTACATAACCAAGCGAAGAACTCTTCGGCTACATTGCTCATTACTGATGCCTGAAAATGTCACCTTCAAGAGATGCACTATCCTCAACCACAGCTGCCCTGCTTCCTCTCTCGAGGGGGGAAGATGGAGACCCGAATCCTAGTGTTGAGCGATTATTATCGACAAAGTTGAAACTGGCACAGTTTTTACGTTGATCGAATTTTTTAGATCATGCGATAATTTAGGTTAAAATCTGTGCATCATCTATTAAGATCGCGCCATTTTCGGCGCTTCCTGTCATTTTGGCGGCCAGGCAAATCAGCTTACAGAATAGAGCAGGGTGAGATGTGTGTGCGACGTGTGACTGGGATGTGTATGGTTGCGATTGGCTGGAAAAATCACATGACCTCGTTTTACATAGAACAGCGTTTCCTGTTCAGCCTCAGTGTCTCTCAGCGTCTCAGAGCAGAAGGAAAGTGCGCTTGCTTGTGCCAAACAGCTCAGCGAAAATTATTCTATTTCTTCACAGAGAAACCTCTTTCTATTAGCTGTGATCCTTACAATTTAGTTAGATTAGAGATTGGAAGATTTTTATGTAGTTAGCTAGAGAATTTTAAAGGAGCATCTACCGCTGTAAAGTCACAGGGGGGAGGGGGAGGGCCCCGCGGGCAAACACAGACAAGCTCTATAAAGAATACTGGATATAGTTCACCAAGTCTTAGTTTAGACTGTTCACTGCTATAGCTTTATTATTATCAGTTTTCTTTTGAAATATTTCCTGGATATTGGGCAGCCTGACCTTATAGGATTCACATCTTTTCTAGTAACTGCAGGTCTCTTTGTTAGGTGCAAAACTCCACTTTTATTATCAGTATACATTTCAAATAGGTGTTCATTTTCAATTTTGCCCATTCCACCTTTGTTGATATATCCACCTTGCACTTAAATTTGAATCCAGCAATTTTATAGTCACCACAGGTGGAATTGAAAGGTGCCAAAAATATCTTGTATTATACGAATACATAACAGATACGTGTTTTTTGACTTTGGCGCACTACAGCTTTGTTCATTGAGGCAGCTTGCACTTAAATTTGAATCCAGCAATTTTATAGTCACCCGGTTTAAATTCAAAGGTCCCAAAAAAATATCTTGTTTTTACGAAAAAATTTAACGGGATATGTGTTTTTTGACTTTGGCGAAATCAGCTTTGTTCATTGAGGCAGCTTGCACTTAAATTAAAACCAGAAATTTTTTTAGTCACCACAGGGGGAATTGAAAAGGTCCCAAAAATATCTTGACTATACGAATACATAAAAGAAAAGTGTTTTTTGAGTTTGGGCACTACGGGTTTTGTTCATTGAGGCAGCTTGCATTTAAAAATTCTGAATCCAGCAATTTTATAGTCCCCACGGGTGAATTGAAGGGTGCCAAAAAATATTTGTATTTTTGGGAATTTACATAAAGATACTTTGTTTTTTTTATTTTGGCCACAAGCTTTGTTCTTTTGGGGGGGGGAAAGGTTGCACTTAAATCTGAATCCAGCAATTTTATAGTAAACCACAGGGAATTAAAAGGGTCCCAAAAATATTTGTATTATAGAATACATAACAGATACGTGTTTTTTGACTTTGGCGCCTACGCTTTGTTTTTTTGGGGCCCAGCTTGAATTTTAAATCTGAATTCCAGAAATTTTTATGGGCACCACGGGTAATTAAAAAGGTGAAAAAATATCTTTGATTATAGGGTTTTCCCAAAACCAGTTTAGGGTTTTTTTTTTTCCCTTTGGCGCACTACAGCTTTGTTCATTGAGGCGGGCTTGGCATTTAAAATCTGAACCCGCAATTTTATAGTCACCCCCGGGTTTAAATTAAAAGGTCCCAAAAAAATATCTTGTATTATACTTTTTAATAACGGGATATTTGTTTTTTTACTTTGGCGCACTAACCCCTTTGTTCTTTTAAAGGCAGCTTGCCACAAAAATCTGAATCCACCCCAATTTTATAGTCCCCAGGGAATTCAAAGGTCCCAAAAAAATATCTTGTATTATACAATCCCTTAACGATAGGGGTTTTTTGATTTTGGGGCCGCACTACAGTTTTGTTCTTTGGGGGCAGTTCCCACAAAATTTTGATCCGGGAAATTTTTATGTCACCACGGGGGGAATTCAAAGGTGCCAAAAATATCTTGAAATTATACGAATACAAAAACAGTTATGTTTTTTTTGACTTTGGCGCACTAAGCTTTGTTCATTGAGGCAGCTTGCATTTAAAAATTTGAATCCAGAAAATTTTTATAGAAAACCACAGGGAATTTGAAAGGTCCAAAAAATATTGTACTATACGAATAATAACAGATATTGTTTTTGGTTTGGCGCACAAACGGGTTTTGTTCTTTGAGGCGCTTGCATTTAAAATTCTAAACAAGCAATTTTATGTCACCACGGTGAATTGAAGGGTGCCAAAAAATATTTGTATTTTTGGGAATACATAAAGATAGTGTTTTTTTTTACTTTGGCGCACTAAAAGCTTTTTTCATTGAGGCGGGTTTGCATTTTAAACCCTGAACCCAGAAATTTTTATAGTCCCCACGGGAAATTGAAAGGGGGAAAAAAATATCTTGTATTTACGAATACTAAAATACGTGTTTTTTGATTTGGCGCACTACGTTTGTTCATTGAGGCGGGTTGTTTTAAAAATTGAATCAGCAATTTTATAGTCACCACAGGTGAATTAAAAAGGTGCCAAAAATATCTTGTATTTAGAATACTTTAACCCGATACGTTTTTTTTTATTTTTGGCGCACACAGTTTGTTCATTGAGGAGCTTGCATTTAAAAATTCTGAACCCAGAAATTTTAAATTAGTAACCACAGGTGAATTAAAAGGTGCCAAAAATATTTTTGTATTATACGAAAAAACATAACAGATAAGTGTTTTTTGATTTTTGGCGCACTACGCTTTGTTATTGAGGCAGTTTTGCACTTAAATTTAAACCCCCGAAATTTTTTTATAGTAAACCCACGGTGAATGAAAGGTGCCAAAAATATCTTGTTTATATGAATAAAATAACGATACAGGGTTTTTTTATTTTGGGAAATACAGCTTTGTTCATTGAGCCAGCTTGCATTTTTAAATTCTAATCCAGCAATTTTGTGGGTCCCCAACGGGGGAAATTTGAAAGGTGCCAAAAATCTTGTTTTATACAAAATTACATAACAGATAGGTGTTTTTTTATTTTGGGGGCCACTACCGTTTTTCATTGAGGAGTTGATTAAAATTTAAATTCCAGAAATTTTATAGTCAAAGGTAAATTTAAAAAGGGTCCCAAAATATCTTGTTTTATACGAATACTAAAAAAAATACGTTTTTTTTTTATTTTGGGGCCCACTACAGCTTTGTTCATTAAGGAAGCTTGCACTTAAATTTGAACCCAGTTTTTTTATAGTCACCAAAGGTGAATTAAAAGGGTCCCAAAAATATCTTGTTTTTTTCGAATCCCATAAAAAGAAAATGTGTTTTTTGATTTGGCGCATTTACAGCTTTGTTCATTGAGGCAGCTTGCATTAAAAATTTGAATCCAGCAATTTTTTTTGGTCCCCACGGGTAAATTTGAAAGGTCCCAAAAATATCTTGTATTTTACGAATAAAAAAACAGTTTCGGGTTTTTGACTTTGGCGCACTACGGGTTTTTGTTTTTGAGGCAGTTGAATTAAAAATTAAATAAAACAATTTTTTTTGTCCCCAAACAGGTGAATTGAAAGGTGCCAAAAATATTTTTTATTATACAATACATAACAGATACGTGTTTTTTGACTTTGGGCACAAACAGCTTTGTTCTTTTGGGGCAGTTTGGGCACTTAAATCTGAATCCACAATTTTATAGTCCCCCAAGGAAAAATTTGAAAGGTCCCCAAAAATATTTTTGTTTTTATCGAATCAAACAGTTTAACGTTTTTTTTTGATTTTGGGGCCCCATACAGCTTTGTTCATTGGGCGGTTCCCAATTTAAAATCGGGAAATCCAGCAATTTTTTTAGTCACCACAGGTGAATTGAAAGGTCCCAAAAATTTCTTGTATTATACGAATAAAAAAACAGTTTACGTTTTTTTTTGATTTGGGCATTTACAGCTTTTTTTAAATTGAGGAGTTTGCATTTAAAATTTAAAATCCAGCTTTTTTGTAGACACACAGGTGAATTAAAAAGGTCCCAAAAATTTTGTTTTATACGAATACATAACAGATACGTGTTTTCTGACTTTGGCGCATCCCAGTTTTTGGTTCATTGAGGCGCTTGCATTTAAAATCTGAATCCAGCAATTTTATATTCCCACGGGTGAATTGAAAGGTCCCAAAAAAATATCTTTTTATTATACGAATAATAACAGATACGGGGTTTTTTAATTTGGGGGCATTTAACGTTTTGTTCATTGAGGCAGCTTGCATTTAAAATTTTTGAATCCAGCAATTTTATGTCCCCACGGGTAAACTGAAAGGTCCCAAAAAATATCTTGTATTATTAAAATACAAAACAGATACATGTATTTTTATTTTGGGCGCACTACAGCTTTTTTTCTTTTGAGCCAGTTGAATTTAAATTTAAACCCAGAAATTTTGTAGTCCCCAAAAAGGTGAATTAAAAGGTCCCAAAAATTTTCTTGTATTTATCCGATACAAAAACAGTAGTGTTTTTTTACTTTGGGGGCACAAAGGGCTTTTTTCATTAAAGGGCTTGAAATTAAAAATCTAAATTTCCAGCAATTTTATAGTCACCACGGGTTGAATTCAAAAGGTGCCAAAAATATCTTGTATTTTTACGAATACAAAAAACCAGATACGTGTTTTTTTACTTTGGCGCACTACAGCTTTGTTCATTGAGGCAGCTTGCCTTAAAATTTAAAATCCAGAAATTTTTTTAGTCCCAAACGGGTTTAAATTCAAAGGTCCCAAAAAATATTTGTATTAAAACGAATACAAAAACAGAAAAGTGTTTTTTGATTTTTGGGCACTAACCCTTTGTTCTTTTGAGGCAGTTGCATTTTAAAATTTGAACCAGAAATTTTTATAGTCACCAAGGTGTTTTGAAAGGTAAAAAAAAATTATCTTGTATTAACGAATACATAACAGATACGTGTTTTTTACTTTGGGGGCCTACAGCTTTGTTTTTTTGAGGCAGCTTGCATTAAATCTGAACCCAAAGCAATTTTTAGTAAACCACAGGTGAATTGAAAGGTCCCAAAAAATATTTGTATTTTTCAAAATACAAAAAACAGATAGTTTTTTTTTGACTTTGGCGCACTACAGCTTTTTTCCCCAAATTGAGGCAGCTTCACTTAAATCTGAATCCAGAAATTTTATAGTCCACGGGTAAATTGAAAGGTACCAAAATATTTTGGGTTTTTTTCGAATACAAAAAACAGTTTTCGTTTTTTTTTGATTTTTGGCGCACTATAGCTTTGTTCATTAAAGCCGGGGTTGGGAAATTAAAATTGAATCCAGAATTTTTTAGTAAACCACAGGTAAATTTGAAAGGTCCCAAAAATATCTTGTATTAAAACGAAAAACTTAACAGATACCTTTTTTTTGATTTTGGCGCATTTAAGCTTTGTTCTTTGGGAGGCGCTTGAACTTAAATTTAAATCCAGCAATTTTGTAGTCACCAAGGTAAATTTAAAAAGGTCCCAAAAAAATATTTGTATTAAAAGAATACATAACAGATACGTGTTTTTTGATTTTTGGCGCACTAAAAGTTTTGGGTTCATTGAGGCAGTTGCACTTAAATCTGAATCCACAATTTTTTTAGTCCCACAGGTAAATTTGGGAAAGGTAAAAAAAAATTTTAATTTGTTTTTAAAAGATTACATAACAGATCTTGTTTTTGACTTTGGCGCATTTCAGTTTTGTTCATTGGGGCGCTTGCATTTAAAATTCTGAATCCAGAAATTTTTATATTTACCACGGGTGAATTGAAAGGTGCCAAAAATATCTTGTATTTTTCGAATAAATAACAGTTTCGTGTTTTTTGATTTTTGGCGCATTTTACAGCTTTTTTTCTTTGAGGCAGCTTGCACTTAAATCGGGAACCCAGAAATTTTTTTGGGTAAACACAGGTGAATTGAAAGGTCCCCAAAAAATATCTTTTTATTTTACAAATTTAAAAACAGTTTAGTGTTTTTTGACTTTGGCGAAATAAGCTTTGTTTTTTTAGGCGGGTTTAAAAACTTAAATCTGAATCCAGCAATTTTATAGTCAACCCAGGTGAATTAAAGGTCCCAAAAAATTTTCCCTTGTATTTACGAATAAAAAAACGATACCTGTTTTTTGACTTTGGGCACTACAGCTTTTTTTCATTGGGCAGCTTTGCACTTAAATCTGAAAAAGCAATTTTATAGTCACCACAGGTGGTTAAAAGGGTTGCCAAAAAAATTTTGTATTATATAAATTTCATAACAGATGGGTTTTTTTTAAATTTGGCGCATTTTACAGCTTTGTTCAATGAGGCAGCTTGCATTAAAATTTGAATACACCCAATTTTTAGTCACCACAGGTAAAATTTGAGAGGTCCCAAAAAATTCCTTGTATTACCCCGAATAAAATTTCAGATACGTGTTTTTTCATTTTGGGCCCCCTGGGCCCAGTTTTGTTGATAGATTTATTTGCATTTAAAAATTTTAAACCCAGCAATTTTTGTAGTCCCCACAGGTGAATTGTTTTGGTCCCAAAAAACCCCTTTTTAAATTATCCGAATACATTTCGATACGGGGTTTTTTACTTTGGGAGGCCAGCTTTTTTTGGATAGATCAAATTTTGGGCATTTTAAATTTTGGGAATCCACCCTTTTTTGGTAGTCCCACAGGTGAATTATGGGTTTCCAAAAAATTCCCTTTTATTACCCGGGAAAATTTCTTTTTTCAAATATTTGTTTTTTTAATTTGGCGAGGCCCAGTTTTTTGTTGATGGGATTTTTACTTTGCATTTAAAATTTAAATTACAGCAATTTTTTTTTGATTTTGGGGAATTTGGAATGCTGTGTTTTGCCGTTTTTAAATTAAGGGGGAAATTTTCCCCAAACTCTTCCAAAATTTCTAAAATTTTTTTATATTTTGAACATGGGGGAAAAATTTCAGGTGGAAAGCGAGAAAAGAGGGGGGTAGGAATGGAGGTAGAGGTACGAGAAAAGGTGCCCCTTTTTTCCCAGTGTTTGGGCGCCAACACGTTGCCAGGGGGATCGTCATTTTTTTGCGGGGACCGTCGGGCCCTGTCATCGGGGGTCGGGGCCCCTGTAAAATTCAGTAAGGGAACGTGTCGCCAATCGGTCCTTCAGTGGTTTTTGGAAAACCTGCATCCCGCATTTCTTACCTCCTCCCCTCCCGTCAGGGGCCCAAAAATTTTTTCTTCAGAATCCCCAGCACCCGGGTCCAAAAATGGGGGCAGCCCAAATGTAAAATGTTTTACCCCCCCACTGTTTTTTAAATTCCATTTTCTAAAGACCTTTTGTTGAAAAAATGCGGGTTGGGGTCAGAAGGCATGTTAAAAAATTCAAGAGAAAAAAGAGGATGTTTTTCCTCTGCTTTTGACGCCCAGTTACTGACCATCAGAGGAGGAAAAGGAGCCAGTCAATCAAAAAAAACCCCCGGGCGGTCTGAAAGTTTGCGCCCCTCTTGCTTGTACCCCGAACCCCTGGATGCAGAATGTCGGGACGAAAAAGTCCCTGTTTGATGATGTGTAAAGAATTGCGGACCCCAAACGGGGTTTTTTTTCAATTCAAAATTTTTGTTGCGAGGGTTCATCACTGGACGGGGAGGAAGACGGGGGGGTTGTGTCAGTGGGTTCCCCCTAAAAAAAGGGAGAGGGCGGTGCGAAGTCCGTGATATGTTTCCCCGCCAGCCACGGTCAGCGAAAAACCCCGTCCTCGTTTTTATCGCCGTCAAAAAAGGTTTCCAGGCCCTCTCAACCTGGGGCCTTTTTTGGGACCAAGCCTCTGTTTTAACCAGCGATTTTTTTATGCGCCTATGCCGAAAAAAGATAAGTAGGGGCCCAAAAAATTAAGGGGTTTAAAAACCCCCACCAATATGTCTAGTCACATGCAGCAAATGCATGAGTTGAAATGGGGCAACACGGGGAAAAAAAGGGCCAGACTGACGCCGGGCCCTCCAACCACTGTCCCCCCTTTGGGCTCCGCATCCTCCTCGCCACCACAAGGGTTCCCCAAAATGCCCATGTCTTTCAGATCATGTCATGGTTTAGCCTCCGCTTTAGCCTCCAAAAGTCGCCCCGGGAACCAGCCCCCACCAAAAGGACCCATTACCCTTTCCTTCCACCAGTTTGACGCCCGCACGGTACAGCGGCCGTTAGCAGCCAGCCTTTTGTCTTCCAGGGGTTTTGGGAGGCCCGAAGAAACCCCTTTAACCCAAAACCATCCCCAAAACCAAAAAAAATGAATGTCGGCAAATTTCCGGCTTTTGGGGCCTTGGAAAAGTTTCCTTTCCGTCTGGTGGGGCAAAAAGAAGGGTTTCCACGTCAAGGGGCCCCTTTTCTGCCCCCCCAAACCCGAGGCCCAGCAGGGGATTTTTTTTGCCAGAAAAAACCCCTCCTCCCCCCGGGCCCGCCAAAGTGTCATCTTAAAAATTTTAAAACGTGTTTTTGCAAACTGTGGCCCGGAAAAATCCTTGGCCACCCACCAAAGGAGTAGTTAAACACGGCCAAAAGGCCCCTTTTCTCCCTTGGGGCAGCTCACTGGGTGAGCATTTGGGGGATGCCCCCTTGGGGGTGAGGTGGTCTCAGGGGTCGGGGACACGCTCTTTTTAAAACCGCAGGGGGTGGTGAGGGTTTTTCCCAAAGGGCCCCTTTGGGGGAATCCATGCCAGAGAAACCGGCCGTGTTTTAAATTAATCTGTTTGGAGGGCCCTCCATAAAAACAGGTAGGGGCTGTGGGCGGTTTTCCCCCTTCGGAGGGGGGAGCGCTGGTGGGTACAGCCCTTTTGCCAAAAGGAAAAGGGGGGTGGGATAAAAAGGGGTTTTTTTTTTTTTTTCCTTTTTTTTTAAATTTTTTTTTTCTTTGGCCCCTTTTTTAGGAAAATTTTTTGTTTTTTTGAAAAAAAAAAAAAGGAAAAAAAAAAAAAAAAAAAAAAAAAAAACAAATTTTCCCTTTGCCCTTGGCATCATTTGTTTTTTTTTGATGAAACCCCCTTTTTTTTTGGTCGTTTTCCCCCCCGAAAAAAAAATTTTTCCCCCAAAAAGGGGCCTACCCCCGGGTGCCTGGTATTGGCCCGCTGAGGAAGGCTTGAAGTCTAAGTTCGCACTTCCGCCGTTCGCCCCCTTTCTTCATCCCGCCTGGCTGGGTTGAAACGTCAGCTTTGGCTCCCCCTTTAAACCCTTTTCATTGTTGAAGTGGCAAAAACGCTGGAAAATTCCCCCTCCCCATGCTCCAGTGATTTTGGGGTTTTTAAACAGCGCAATTTCCCTTAGCAGTACGAATTTACACATGGCCCGACAAACAGCGGTGGGACCCCCGGGGTGTGAGCCACCGAGAGGGGGGGGCAGGTGAAAGAGCTCCGCACCCCCCCTTTCCAGTTTGAAAAAAGCCACCAAAATGGTCCCGTGCGGACCCCAAAAAAACCCCCGTCCGCATTTACCATTGTGGTGATTTTTAGTTTTGGAACGATCGTTTTTGGGCACTTTGAAACAACCCCAAAAGGGCCGCCCCGCGACGGAGGAGAAGACGGACACAAAAAGCGGGACAAAGGAGCATTTCTCTCCGTCAAAACCCCAAGGGCCTGACAGTTTTACATTTCATCGGTCTTTTATTTGGAAATGGTTCGGGGTCCAGAGCTAGTGCAAAGTGGCGCTTTAGTTCTTTAGGGTGCATCATTTCAGGCAAGTTTAGGGCTGTGTTGAAGCTGTGCCCGGGGGA
This sequence comes from Phyllomedusa bahiana, assembly GCA_025379985.1. NCBI lineage: Eukaryota > Metazoa > Chordata > Amphibia > Anura > Hylidae > Phyllomedusa > Phyllomedusa bahiana. Next base: position 29,003 of record JAODAL010015488.1, read on the forward strand.
AGGGGGAGGAGGGGAAGAGGGGGGAGGTTTTCCTAGACACCCACGTTACCCACGTTCCTGCCTTGGGGAAAAGGGGTTGGGCGCGAAATTTTTTGGGGGGGGCGGAGGGGAAGATGGGAAAGGGGGTTTAGTTTTTAGGCCCCTGACCCAGAGGCTTTTGGGGAAAAAAGGTTTAAACTCTCACATGAGTGCTTGGAGTCCCCTTTCCTTTAAAAAAGATCCTCGCCTTAAGGGCCCTAAAAATTTAACAACAGTTTTTGGGTGGCCCCCCTCCCGGTTTCCCCCGGTTTCAAAAAAAAAACTCAGCCTTTCCTTTCCCCCCACCCAAAATAGAGGAAAATTAAAATGCAGGAAAAGGGACTTTCTATTTATTTAACTGGAGACATTGTTGCGTCTTTCTTTCACGTTCCCCAAATGTCACGGGGGAAAAAAACATCAGGCCCGGGCAGCAGTTTGAGTGCCAAAAGCCCTAGGGGGGCAAACCCAAAAAAGCAGCAGCAGGCAAGGTGGCGAAGGGTAATGGGTGACCTCTGGCAATCCTTTTTTTTACCCCCTCAACCCCGCATGCAATGCGGGCAAAACATCCAAAAACACAGAAAACCCTTTTAAAATCATGGGGCACGGGTATCTGCGTCCCAACCCCCGGGTTTTTTTGGGGGGTGTTCCGGGGCCCCAAAAGGGGCTTTGGGTATCCAAAAAAGGGGAATGGCAGGCTCGGGTCGCACGCCCCTAGAGGGGGTTTTCCTGCCCAGCGGCCCCCGTTAAAATCTGAGAGGCCCTTTAGCACAGCTGGAGGAGTCATTAGACAAACCATCCGGGTTTTTAGAGGAAAAATGTGGATCGTTTGGCTTTATCAAGAGGGAAACAGGGGGATGGATATTGATGTGTTTTGGCCCAAAAAGCCCAGGTCAACCCATTTTTTTGCGGGGGGTTTCCTTTACAAATTTGTTTCAAAAAAGAAAAGGTCCCCTTTTAAAAAATTTTTTTAAATTTATATTTCCCTTCGGGAATTTTTTTTCTCTTTTCCCAACAGTTTATTTTGTGGGGTTTTTCTGTGAGGAGACTTTAAAAGGGCCCGCAAGGTTTGTGAAAAATGTATTTTTTTTTTACTCACTTTAAACCCTTTTGAAAAGTTTTGCATTGTCAATTTGGGTTTTTGGGGGCTGTTGCTTTTGAGTACAGCTAAAAATTATGGTCCTTTTTGGGAAAAGAAATGTGGCTTTTTTTGGCATTTCTCCCCCAAAAATTTTTAAAAAGGGGCTTTTAGAAGTATATTTATAATTTTTTTGGGGGCATTTTGCCCGTGAGGGTCAGGGAATAATCATGGTCCTTTGGAACCAAAAAAGTGGCTTCTAAGTGGCATTTCTCCCTGACAATTTTTTAATATTGGCTGAGGAAATCATTTTTATAATTTTTTGGGGGCATGCGGGTTTGAAAAAGCAGAAATACACAGGTCCTATTATAAAAAAAAAGTTGTTTCTAACAAGGGGCGTTTTTTCTTCACAATTGGGCCAAAGTGGTCAATTGGGCATGTTTGAAATTTTTTGGGGCAATTTTTCTTTGAAATGCAAAACTATACTACAGGTCCTATTATAAAAAAAAAAGTTGTTTTAAAAAGACATTTTTTTTTTTTTTTTTCTTCACAATTGTTTCCAAAATGGCTTCAAGTGTCATGCTTTGAAATTTTTTGGGTGCATTTTGCTTTTAAATGCAGCTATACTAAAGGTCCTATTATAAAAAAAGGGTTTTTTTAACAGACATTTGTTTTCACAAATTTTCCAAAAATGGTCAAAGGGGCATGGGTTTTAAATTTTTGGGGGGGATTTTTCTTTGAAATGGGGCTATACTAAGGTCCTATTATTAAAAAAAAATGTTGTTTCTAACAGACTTTTTTCTTCACAATTGTCCCCAAAATGGCTCAAGGGGGTTTCTTTTAATTTTTGGGGGGCATTTTCTTTGAAATGCAGCTTACTACGGTTTCCCAATTTTTAAAAAAAAATTTTTTGTTTCTAATAGACATTTGTTCTTTTAAAAATTGTCAAGAGGGCTCAAGGGTGATTGGTTTCTTTCGAAAAAGGAATAGGTAGGACACTGGTTTTAAAGGGCACATATTGCCAAAAAAGACTTGTTTTTGCAAGATCTTTAACATAGCTATCAATCCCCGTATTGAGACAACCCCTTTAAACAAATAAAAAAAAGAGAAACAAAGGGCATGGTGGGATTATCCTTTTTAAAAAATGTGTTTTCTAGAATTAAAATACTAAAAAAAATTGGGATGTACAAAATAGCTGCTAAAAAAAAATTTCCCCTGAATTGTACAAGGGAGGTACAGGAAAACTTGAAAAGATGTAGGTTATTAGAAGGGGCATGGAGTATGGGGCAAGGGGAGAGAACAAAGTACAGAGACAATTTTTATCCGCACGTTGAGTAAAAAAAGAAAAAAGAATGCAAGAAAAAAAGGGGACCTGGGTGGAAACAGGAGCTTAAACCCCCAGTATTTCCAAGTGAAAACTCAATGTTCCGCACTCATACGGAGGGGGGAAGCACTACCCAGGAAGGGGGCGTTATGTCCAGTTTAAACCAAAAATGGTGGTTGAAAAAATTCCTTTTTTCCGGCCCCTTTTTAATTGTGGGGAGGGAAAAGGGTTTTAAAGGTCTTTTTGGGTACAGGACAGATATAGTTAATGTCCAGGGTTTAACTAAAAAAGGTGGTTCAAGACTCCTTTTCCCGCCCCCTTTTTAATTTGGGGGTCAGACAAAGGGTTTAAAAGGTCATACTGCGGTCCCGGACAAAGGGTTTTTTTAAAGTCCGTGGAAAATAAAATGGTGGTTGAAAGACTCCTTTTTCCCCGGGACTTTTTAAACTGTGGGGGAAGGGCAGGTTTAATGGTCCTTCTGCGGTAAAAGGAAAAGATAAGTCAATTTTCCCGTTTCAAATTTAAAAATTTTTGGTTTTTTGGTTTTTTTTTTTTGGGGGGGACCCCAAAGGAACTTTCCTTTTTTCCCGGGAAATTTTTTAATTTTGGGGTCATGAAGGGGTTTTGGGGGCATGCTGTGGCCCAAGGACGGTTGTCAATGTCCCGTGAAATTTAAAATTTGGGGGTTGAAAGACTCCCTTTTTCCCGGGGGGGGGGGGGGGGGGGGTTTTTAATTTTGGGGGGGGGGGCATTGGGGGGGGGGAAGGGGGGTTTGGGGGCCTTTTTATTTTTCTTTTTTTTTTTTTTTTGGCCCAGGGAAAGGGTTTTTTTTAGTTTTTTTTTTTTTTTAATTTTTTTTTTCCGTTTTTTTTAAACTAATTTTTTTTTGGGGTTGAAAGAACCTTTTTTTTTGGGACTTTTTAAAACTTTGGGGGCATGCAGGTTTTTTGGGGCTCATTTTGTTTTCCCGGGGACAGGTTTAGTCAATGTCAAATTTAAAACTAAAATGGTGGGTTTAAAAAATCCCTTTTCCGGCACTTTTTTTTTGGGGGTTTATTCAGGGGTTTTTGGGGGGCATGCGTGGCCCCGGGGGGAAACCCCCCCGGTATAGTCAAAGTACAGTGAAACTTTAAAAATGGTGGTTGAAAGACTCCCTTTTCCCAGGGACTTTTTAATTAGGGGTCATGCGGTTTGGGGTTTATGCTTTTGGGCCCCGGAAAAAGTTAAAATTTAAAGTCCAGTTCAACTAAAAGGGGGGTTTAAAGACTCCTTTTTCCCGGAAATTTTAAATCTGGGGGTCTTTCAGGTTTGGGGCTTTAGTTTTGCGTTCCAGGACAGGGATATTCAATGTCCCGTTCAAGTAAGTTTATGGTTCAAAACCTGCTGCCTTTTTTGGGACTTTTTTTTTTGTGGGTGTTTGCATTTTTTAAGGGGGTCAGGTTTGTGGTACAAGCAGGGATAGTAAAGGGTGTGTGATTTTTTTTCGTGGTTTTTTATACCCCAAAGTGTGTTGCCTAAGATTTTAGCCCCGAAATCCTTTTGGGGATGTTGTGGATGTCAATTCCAGTTTCTCCGGGCCCTTTTTGGGGGTAAAAATTAAAGGTTTTGTTGTTTCCCCCCATTAATTTTAAGGGTTTCATGTCAAAATCGCCCTCACTATCGATTTATTTTTCATGATGGTCAAACTATGCCCAATCGCCCGATGTCGGGGGTAAAACTAATGGGCTCAACTCTACCAAAAATTTACCAAAACTTTAAAAGAGAAGATACTTAGATGATCAGGGGCCCTCCCTTAAAACAAATGGAAGCGGGAAAAAAATCACACCCTTTCTACTGTCTCTACATCCAAGCTGGAGGATCGTTTATGTCTTCTTAACAGTGGATCCAGATTTTAAAGATAAAAACAAGGACAAATTCCATACAGGTTTTGCTTTGGGGTTTTCCCTTGCATGAAACTGTAAAGGGGCTGTTTTTTTTCCTTCTAGGATGTCCCCCAAGTCGAAGACCTCGGGCTGTGATTTAAAGCTTGCAAGCTTGCTGAAGGAAAACGGGCCGACATTTTACCCCCCCCAGCCTACCGTAGGGAAAGTACCCCAATGATTCGGCTTTAAAAGTGGGCCCTCCCGGGGTTTTTGGACAGCTAGGGAACTTTCCAACCCAAGGGAACAAGGAAGCCATTCGGGCCCTTCCCTTGATACGTCTCCAGTGCCTGCCCAGGTGGCTGTTTTTTGGAAAAGATCAGGGGCCCCATAAAAAACATAGAGACAGGGGGAAGCAAAAAGGCCCCCCCCCAAAAATAAAACGTTTTTTCCCCCAAGGCCCCCCAAAGGCTTTTTAGTTTTTTGTTTTTTTCCAAAAAAGCCAAATTCGAGGGAAGGAAGGGGGCCAGGGTTTTTAGGCTGTTAGGGGGGGGTTACCAACAAGGGGGGAAGCAAGAAATTAAGAAGGAAAAAAGTATGAAAAAGAAAAAAGGGGAAAAGAAAAAAGATGGAGAAAAAAATCAAGGACATGCATGTAAACCCCAGATTTTAAATTTTTGTGAAAAAATTTCAACCCAAAAAAAACAAAAAAGGAAAAAGGGATTTTGGGATTTTGGGAGGAAAAAGGGAAGGGGGGGTACCCCAAAGATGTATTCGGGAAAGAAAAAAAGATGGTAAAACTTTGCTTACCAAGAGCATTGTATCCAGCTGTAGTACAATGGGCTTATAGTTTTAAAACACAGAAGAAAAACCCCCAGTTGATCTCTTCAATAAAAAAGGGGGATTCCCCTGAGAAACCGGGAAAATTCCCTTTTAAAGAAAATTAACTGTATCAGGGATGTGAAATAGCATCACTTGAAAATTCCAGAAAAATTTTAGTTCAAAAAGAAGAAACAAAAAGCCCCAGCCCCTTTTCCCAAACGGATCCAGATCAACCACATTGAATTCCCCAAGAGTGGAGAAATCATGTTCCAGGATGACCTGGGGCCTTTACTCAGTCCCTAATATGACTACCAGAACCCAAAGTGGGAAAAATGTACTCTGAAAATTTGGGGTGCCAAAATTTTTGGGAAACCCAGAAATTTTTTGAGTCAAACCAAAAGGGCCCGGCTTCACAGCAGAAGTAATCAGGACATTTGGAAGGGTGTAGGAGGGTGATCCCCCCAACCCATATCATCCCCAGGGCTCAGGAGGTCCAAAAAGAATGAATGCCCCATTAGAAAAAAAAAATTTTTCAAAGCCCGCAAGGGAAAAACTCATTCCCTTTTGGGAGGGGAATTCCTACCCAATTTTCCTGTTTTCTTCTTCAAGAAAACACCCTAGGGGTTCCCACTTTTGGCTCCCCCCCTATGGAAAATTGTTTTCAGGGGGCACCTAGGTTAGGGGGGGTTCCATCCAAAAATTTTGTTGATTGCAGGAAAATTTATTTGCCTTGGAAATATGTCCTAAACTTTTGTAATGAATTGAAATTAACCCCGCCCCTTTAAATGTTTTCTTCTTGTTCCAGACTCAGACTCTGACCAAACCCTTCATAAACTCCCGATGGGGGATTTTTGTTGGGTAAAAAAACATGTGAGGGAAATTTTCTGGGGAAACCCAAGGGGTTTTTGGGGGACCATAACCCAAGGGTTCTTCTGGTGTCACAAAAACCCCTTAAGTTGGGGAAACTAAAAGGAAAAGACCCTTACCCGGGTGATGCCCCACACTGCAAAGAAAGCGACTGGAGCCAAAAAAAAGTCTCATGAATTTAAATCCCTTTTATCCTTCATTAATTTTTGTTGTTTGGGGGTTGTTTTTGAAAAAAAATCAAAGGGGGGACCAAATGTGGTGGCTGGTTTAAATTTCCAAAACTTTGGGGGGCAGGAAAAAAACAGGACTTGAACCAAAATAAACCCAAATAAAGTTTAAAAAAAGGGTTTTAAATTGGATAAATAGTATCCATTATAACCCCAAAAGATTTGTAAACCACACCCGAGGATTCCCTACAAAAAAAAGCTGAGCAATTAGAACCCATACCAATATTGGCCTACCAAAATAGAATGGCTTTTGGGCAAGTTTTTAAAAGGGCAATCCCCAAGGGGGGGGTTGTGAGAGTATAAAGGTGCAAATTTTTTTAGGGGTGGGCCGTTCTTGGGGTTTTCCGACCCTATTAAATTTTTATCAGCCTTTGTCCTTTCTTTTTTCCAGTAGACCGACATGTTCATAAATTTTCAAGGTTTCCCCAATTGGGTTTTTCAAAAAACCCAATTTAAATTTTTCACTCTAGGGATGCTCTATGGTAGCACCTGGCGGTTGTGGTCGAACCCATCTCCCTAGGGCTCTTTTAAAAAAGAGGGGCGGCAAGCCAAAATTTTTTCCCCCCCCCTGGAGAAAGCGGGCTAGGAGGTTTTATCCCGCTCCACCTGTCCATCAGTTTCCCCCAAAACCAGTGACAATATTGATCATTGCCCAGTTTGGTGACATACATTCATCCTTGCTCAGTTCAGGAGAAAAAAGCATGGAAAACATGAATCATTATGAACCCTTCCAGGGAGGAGCAAGAAAACAGAATTTAATGTTATTGGGGGGGACTTAGGGGGTGGGATTTTTTGATAACTTTAAAAACTTTTTTTACTTTTTTTAAAAACCATTGATTACATCTAGAAACGTATTATATGTGTGCAAAAACCATTCTTTACCCTTTTATTCTTGACCAGTTAATTCAAAAGCTTTTGCATAGCTTATGCAAGGAACTACCTTCAGGTGTTTGTTTGGAGAGGAAAATTACTGGACTCATAATGGCTCAAAATTTGCTTATACGCAAAGAGACAAAGATGGCAAAAATATATTTAAAAAAAAAAACAACACCCAAGTCGAGCATTTCACTGGACAAACAACTCCTTTAAGGAAATGTGTTTTGCTGGACTGTGCAATTTATGCAATGCATGCGAAAAGAAGGGGATGTATACACCATTATGTTGTTTTTTGTTTCCTTATAAATTCCCCCCAAAATAATTCCAATGTAAACAAACAATGAAAACTATCACACACTATAAAAGTCTGTATTCCCCTTTAATAAATCAGAACTACTTTCCCGCAAACCCTGGTGTGTATGGAGTGTAATTCTCGGAGCTCCAGCTGTTTACAGCAAATTTTTCCATAAATTTTTGGAACAGGTAGCAACGGATCAGGAAGAATTAAAAAGGGAAATCCTACCTTATAAAATTTTGGTTCCACAGTTTCATGGTTTAAATTTTTCCCAGTTTCTGCCCCTTTTTAAAAGAAAAAAAAAGGTTAATTCCCGGGGATATATTTAAATTTCCCAGTTGGTTTTAGGTCTCGTGTTTTCAAGGGTTGCTTTACCTTCCAGTTCACGGTGGATCAGAAGTTGCCTTATTGGTAAACAAACTGAGGAAGCATTTTCGGGGCTGGGTCTAATTGAAAAGGGGATTTGCCCCAAAAAGGGGCCCCGGGCCCATGGAACATACTTTGCAATTAGTTTTATTGTGCGGGGAAAACAAAAATATTTTCATCCTTTCTAGCCGAAATTATATCTTATACCCTTTTTTTAAATTGCATAAATGCCCTCTAATGGGGGGTTTGCAAGGGTATCATTTCTTTTTTCCCTCTGTGCCTAAAACTCACCATCTTTGTAGTTCTAGTGACGGGGTTTCTTTTGTTCCCCCCATTCTGGGGGGGGTCTACCATTTTCATTAATTTTAAAATTGAGTGGGGGTAGTTTCCCCGCACCTCACCATAAGCCCCCCGGAACATAAACCCCTGAAATTTTTGGCTAGGTTTTTTATGGTTAAAACCAACGGGGTTTCCCCTTCCCCATCACACGGGGTGGTTTGAACAATGTCTTCTAGAAAGGTAAATCTCTACCTTTTTTGTTTTTTTCTGCCCAGTGCAGTTTCAGGTTTTAAAATCCCCAGTCGTCCCCGGTGTTCCATCCTACTGCCCCCGGGGGAATCACATTTGGGACCCCAATAGTCATCCGTCACAAATAGAAATTTTTGTCCCCCCCTGGCACTTGTATTAGTAGATATTTTTTGGTGTACCTCGAGTGGGTTCAATGGGCTATTTTCGGTTACGGCCCCGAAATTTGGGGCCCAATATCGAAAAACTAAAATTTTAAAGGGTTTGCTACTTGAGAAAGGGAGGTTTTATCCCAAAAAAAGATCACCCCTTTCTTTTTGGGGATTGCTACCTCTTTTTGCTCCTACACAACCCAAACAATACAGATGTGGGAAAAAAGTTTAAGGGTGTTTCATGGCCCCACAGTCATTTTCCTGAAATTTTGAAGTGTGCCCAACGTGGGCCTCCCTTCAATTTTCACTGGGGGTTTGGGGACACCAGGGAATTTGGAAAGGGTCCTTCAAATCGGGCCCCAGAAATTTTTGTATGTGTTTTTTCACCCACAAAAAAGTAAACCAGGTTGTAGCTCATGGTGGGTTTGGGTCAGATCAGGATTGGAATTGGGGGAAAACACTGTACTAAAAATTTATTTTTTTCAATTCATTACACAGACTTAAAAAATTTTTACAAGGTTTAATCTTTCCCCTTGCACTCAACGGGTGTGGGTGAAAAACCTCCAAATTTTGGGGGGGGCCTTTTTTTAATATTCAAAAGGGAGTGAAACCAGGGGGCTGCCTAGTGGTTTTTTCTGCCAGAATTAGGGTGAAGGGGTAAGATTTTGGGCCCAAAGGGAAGGGATTTTTTCTTTTTTTAGCTTTCAGAATTTTTTTCTTCAGAGTGGCTTTTCATTCTTTTCATTTTACACGGTTTTTTTGGGAGGTAGGGAGTGGGGAAGGCCAAGGTCAGCTCCAAATTTGTTTCCAAATGTCCCGGGTTTACTTCTCCAATAAAGGGCAGGTCCTTGGTCGATTCAAAAACCCTTTCGGGGATCCCAAACCCTCCCTCCCAATTCAGTCAATATTTTTCTTCACGGGGGTTTGGCAGTCAATTGGAACGGGGTGGGCTTCGGGCCCAAATCCTGAGAACTTGTCCCCCAAACCGCGGGAACTCTGTTTTTTCCCCACTCTTGGGTAATTCAATGGGTTTAAATTTGGGAAATCTGGGGAAAAAGGATTTTGTTTTTTTAGCCAAAGCTTTTTTGGGTGTTAGCATCAGCCCCCCTGGGTTAAAAAGTTTGCTATTTCAAAACTTCTAGCATAGTTACTTGCTGTGGGGGGAGTTTTCCGGGGTGCTAGATATATCTTTTTTTGATTGAAAAAAATCATCGGGGTTAGTTCCCTGTGGGTAGACCATGAGCCATTTTTAACAGCTGGATATAATGCCCTTTTGGTAAACAAAGTTTATTTTTTCTTTTCCCCAGAAATTTCCCTCTTGGTGTAAACTCTGGCCCCAAATTTTTTCCCAACTCTTCCTTTTTCCCTTTTGGGTTTTATTTGAGTTTGAAAGTTCAACAGGGTTTTAAACCCCCCGGGTTCCGTACATCTTTTTCCTTTGTTTCTTCTCTTCTTTTCCTTTTTTTCTTCTTTTTTTTTTTTCTTCTTGTTTCTTTTTTTTCTTCTTCTTGTTTCTTCTTTTCCCTTTTCTAGTCAGTACATATACAGCCCCTCCCACTTTTCCCCCGAATCTCTGGGAAAAGAGCTTCGGCCTTTGAGCCAATTTTGCCTGGTTTTTTTTAAATTCGCTTTCCCCTGTCTCTATTCTTCAAAGGGCTTTAGTCTTCAAAATGGCCACTTTAGCTGGGAATTTGGGGAGCATGGGATTTAAGTCTGAACCTTCTTGATTCTTGATGGGCATTCCACTAGCTGTCTGGGAAAACCCCGCAAAGGGGCCCCCTTCAGGCCAAAGTTTATGGGCTTCCGGGCCCTACACGTAGGTGAGTCCCGGGATATTGTTCACAAATCTTCCCCTTTAGTGAGCTTACAAACTTCCTTAAAAGCCCCGAGTTTGCTTTTGGGCTGAAAAATTTTCGAAAGGTAAAGATGCAGGGCCCCACGGTTTCTTGCAAGGTAAAAAACAGCAAAACCTTTTATGGAAACCCTCCCCTTTTTTCATCCAATTTTTCTTTGTCCCATCTGTGAAGAAGACCCTAGTTGGGTTTTTCCCAAATTTGGGTGTAAAAGACAGTAGGAAAAATTTGGGGGGTTTTTAGCTCCTTTGTTCAAGGCGTCATTAAAAGGTTTATTTCCCCCGGGAGTTGGTTTTTATCTGGGGTAGACTGATCTTCCCTCTTCATCTTCCCCCTTGAGAGAGGAAGCAGAGGGGCTGGGTTGAGAGTAGAATTTTTCAAGGTAAGTCTTTAGGAAACCGTAATGAGCATTGTATCTGGGGGGTGGCGCAGTTTTTTGAAGAGGTTGTGGTCTGTTTCCCGGATCCCTTTCAGATCATGAGGGGCCAAAAAATTGACCCGGGTTGCCTAAAATGTTTTTCTTGATTTTTTTAAGGAAAAACTTTTCGCAAAGACAGCTCTGAGGCAAGTTTGGTCAGTCCCCCGTAAAGGATCCCAAATTGCAAGAATAGGAAAAGGGGAAGAGTTTTTAATTAACCCTTGTTCTTATCTTTAGCTGTCTAAACTCACCCCTTAGGAAAAGGGGTTCGGGTAAGGGGTATTTAATTTTCAAAGTTTTCCCCGGGTTAAGCTTTTAAAGGAGTTTGTTTTGGGTAAAATTCTGAAAAAAAGATCCCTTTGGGTTTTTGCAAAAAAACCCCCAAAAAATTTTTTTTCCCCCTTTTTTCCCAATACAGCCCTCTGGAAGAACCCCATAGGGTTTTCCAAAAATTAAAGAAGTAAAAAAGGGATTTACTCCTTTGTTAAGGGCCAAAAAGGGCCCCCCCCCCTTTTTAAAATTCATCCCCCCCATCCCCCCCCTTGGGGGGGCGGGGCGGGGTTTAAAGGGCCCCCTCGGGGGAAACCCCCCTTTACTTTTCTAAACCATTTTAAAAGGGGGGTCCCCCGGCCCTCGTCGGACCCCCCCCCCCCCCCCCCCCCCTTTTTTCGAAACCCTCCCTCTTTTTCTCCCCCAAAAAAACTTCAAAAAAAACCGGGGTTTTTTTACCTCCCAAAACCCCCTCAACACCCCCCTTCAAAAAATTTGAAGGGCTTGGGTAGGGTTCCCCCGGCCGGATTTGGGAATTTTTCCGGGTTTTTGAAAACCCCCTTCCAAGGGGTTTTTGGTTTAAATTTTTTTAAAAAATAAAAAAAAGGAAAATTGGGTACCTTTGACGACAGTAATGACGGGCCAAAACCCTTTGAATTTTTTTAAAATTGGTGGGGAAAAATGAATCACACTTTTTTGGGTTTTTTAAGTGTTTTGTTTCCTGTAAGCAATGCGAGGAATAAAATTCCCTTAAACACCATGGTTTGGACTGGAACTTTGCGTTTAGGATGCAAAATGTTTAAGAAGACCAAAGGTTGTTCGACAAGTTGGAAAATCGGGGGCACAAAGAGAATATCATCCACAACTTCAGATTTGGTTTCAGGGTTCCCCCAAACTCAGGGTTTTAGACAGGCCTCAGGGGTTTTTGTGAATTTGGTTTTGGGTTAGTTTTTAGCCCTTGAGGGGACCAGTCCCAATGAGATGAGTCAGAGATAAAAGACGCAAAAAAGGAGACATCCTTTTGCAGTGGGACACTGAAAAAGGGATTTCAAGGGCATAGACGTGAAAAAAGCGTAAGAAGGGGACGGCTGAAAGAAAATGACCGTTGGGGACCACAGGGGTCCAAAAACCGTGAAGCATTGATGTCTTAGGTCCGAACCAAATGGTTTTTTGGGAGGATCACCTGGAAAAACCTTCTTGCGAACCGGGAAAGGGTGCATTTAAAGGGGAAATGAGTGGAGGTACCCCATTTTCCAGAAGCTCTGTTTTTTGATCCAAGATTGTTTTTGATCATGCTTTAAAGGATATTGAGGCAGTCGAGGAGGGGTTGCTCCATCTTTCAAGAAGACATGTACAGGTAAAACCGGAAGGAGACCGACACCATTAGGACCTTTAGACCATACTTCAGGAGAAACTTGTGTCAAAAGTTCAAGTGGGATGGATTGATGTTGAGAAAGTATAAGGAGAGTAGGAATTGCTTGAAGAGCGCAAGTGACTTTATGTGATATAGACGCGTCAAAATCCAAATACATTCCAGAAGAATCATATCTGATAGTAGCATTCATTTTCTGCAGGTCTGCCCCAAGGCGATTAGTTGGGCAAGCAGGAGAGACAAGTAGTCTGGACAGCAGTCCGTGTTGTCCAACTGGTACAGGGTAGGTCAAGCGAGTCTGGGTTGGTCGTTCATCCACTCTAACGCCTGATATGTAATCAGGAGAAAGTATGACGTCCGGTGGAATGTCAGAAGTTTTCAGAACCGATCTAGCTGCACCTGTGTCTACAAGGAAAGGAAGTTAATGGCCATTAATTTGAAGATTGACGGTCAACATGGGTCCAGAATGACTACCAGTGGTGTTCTCTGAAGAATTGAGAAAAATGGTAGACACAGGCCTGCCAGAATCCTATGGATGAGGACGATAGGAGGTGTCCTGAGGTTGGAAACGCGAATTAGACACATATTGAGGGTATTCTTGTTGGTACTGACTATGGTTAAGATTGGTAAATTGAGGTCCAATGAATGGATTATTATTGTAGGACTGAGGTCTGCGTTGTGTTTGTTGATTGAATCTTGACAGTTGAGGTTCCTAAGCTTGATATTGAGTTTCGGTTTGATTGTATGCTTGAGGGTATGACGGTATTGGTTGGCCATTAGTAGCAAAGTTCCTGGCGTCATCACGAGCTGTAGTGTGGCACTGCCTCATGATATGTCCAGATCGGTTGCAATAGAAACAAGTTTTTTTTAATTCGGCCTTCCCCGCCAGGAGGTGTACGTTGGACGTTTCGCAAACCATTCGGTTGATATGAGTTGGTAGGTTGAGGTCCCGGGTATACTTGCACTGGTTGATTGTATCATCTCAGGAGTCTGGGCTGTAGAGCCCTTTAGGAGATCTAGAAGTAGGGACACTGTAGAAACTTTCTTCAATTGTTGAGAGGAATCAGTCTGAGCCAACAAAGAACTCTGAGCCTTAGAAATAGAAAGAAGTTGACTTCCGGGCAGCTCTGCATTTTCTACTCGAATAGTTTCAAAGTAATCCCAAATAGGTTTAGGGAGACCTTTAACAAACGCCGTAGAAAAGAGTATTCTGTGAGCTTTAGTGTTCATGTCAAATCCATGGTCCTGGAATAAGGCAGACATCCGGTGATAAAAATTCTCCACGGGTTCAGTAGGACTCTGAGTACAATTGAAGATATTGACTCAGCCAAGCATTCCTTGGCCCAGGAGTCTGCATATCACAAGGCATTATGGGAAAGGGGCTGAGAAGCCCACAGCACCCTCTGTTGGATGTAACAAATCCTCAATTTGCTTTTGACCCACCGAGTCTTGAGAAAGCAAAAAGGATTTTTTAGCCAAGCCAGTATCTTCTCCTACAGACAACACTGTTTCTGGATTTTTGTCCCTCTTCAGTGCAGAGTGGAGAAGATACTGGCTGGCTGTGTGGGAGGCATCGGGTAGCTCAGGAAGGGAAGATCTCTCCTTAAGGAGAGCACCGAACGAACGGCTTGTAGAGTTTTTGTTTTGCCTTTTCGCTCTCTACTTAGCATCTGCATATCACAAGGCATTATGGGAAAGGGGCTGAGAAGCCCACAGCGCCCTCTTTTGGGTTTAACAAATCCTCAATTTGCTTTTGACCCACCGAGTCTTGAGAAAGCAAAAAGGATTTTTTAGCCAAGCCAGTATCTCTCATCTACAGACAACGCTGTTTCGAGATTTTTGTCCCTCTTCAGTGCAGAGTAGAGAAGATACTGGCTGGCTGTGTGGGAGGCATCGGGTAGCTCAGGAAGGGAAGAGCTCTCCTTAAGGAGAGCACCGAACGAACGGCTTGTAGAGTTTTTTTTTGCCTTTTCGCCCTCTACTTAGCATCTGCATATCACAAGGCATTATGGGAAAGGGGCTGAGAAGCCCACAGCGCCCTCTGTTGGTTGTAACAAATCCTCAATTTGCTTTTGACCCACCGAGTCTTGAGAAAGCAAAAAGGATTTTTTAGCCAAGCCAGTCTCTCTCATCTGCAGACAACGCTGTTTCGGGAATTTTGTCCCTCTTCAGTGCAGAGCAGAGAAGATCTACTGGCTGGCTGTGTGGAGACTCATCGCCGGAAAGCACGGGAAGTCCGAAGATTCTCCTTTAGGAGAGCATCGAAATAAGTGTAGGTTTTTTTTTTGCCTTTTCCCCCTCTACTTAGCTTTGCATTACAAGGCTTAGGGGAAAGGGGGAAAGCCCAAAACCGCCCTCTGTTGGTTGTAAAAAAACCTAATTTGCTTTTGACCCCCGAGTTTTGAGAAAGAAAAAAGGATTTTTACCCAAGCCGTTTTCTATCGCAGACATGTTTTTGGGGTTTTTGTCCTCTTCAGTGCAGAGCAGAGAAGAACTGGCTGGCTCAGGAGGAAAGATATGGCAAACTTTTCCCCCGAGAGTAAGCAGGATGCCCCTTCGACTTTATCCTCTTGCAGAGCTGTTTGAAAATGGGCCAAAAGGAATCACCAGCCTTGATGCTGGCAACATGGTATGGGTCTTTCCAAGGGGCAGAATATGTATTCTGTATCTGACTGATGCCACGGTAAAATGCCATAGGGTTTTTCTCAGGGTCTGGCATTTGGGTTAGTAGATTATTGACTTGTTCAGGTGTAAAAGGCACGTAGATTGATTGATCCTGGGGTATTGGATGAGAACGCAGCACCGGAAGAGAAAAAGGATCCAGTGGCTGAAGAAGTGGTGGTGGTGGTGCTGCTGAAGATGGGGGTAAGTCCATGAATTAGTCTGGTTCTGGCAGTTGAGGTAATATGGGTGTAGGTTTCAGCGGGACTGAGGTTATACTCCTGAGCAAGGGTGAAGTTGCCCTGGGAGATGGAGTGGTTTGAGTAAGGGAGAGCCACGTTGTCTTCAGACATTTGGCCATAGCATCTGTTAGTACCACTATCCATATTTCACGTACTGGAGGAATTGGCTTGTGCTCATTCAATGCAGTAAGAATGGTATGAATATATTCCATAAGTGTAAACTCAAATATGCCCGAAGAAACAAGGGGTATGCTAAAGATTGGAATTTGTTAGCTTGGGCCAACTCAAGCACATTATGCATCGTTTATTTCAACAGGTGGACACAATTATCATGGCAAACTTAAATTTTAAATGGGGCCAACGGGAAAGAATAAAAATAATCCCCCGGGAAAAGTCGGGCCGCCGAAATGAACCCAAATGGGTGCTACACGGGAAAAAGAGGAGCACCACGAAAAAGGCCCCTAATGTTCCCTCACATTCCCCTGGGAATTTCCCCTTCCCCCCCTTCCTTCCAAAAATTTTTTTCCGCAAAATTTCCCCATTATTGTTTAAAATATGCCCTTGGCAGGAAACAACTATTCCCGTGGTATTCCCCGATTGATAAAAGTTCCCCACAATGAAAAGGAAGAGTGGTGTTTTTTTTGTCCCCCAAAATTTAGGTTTAAGGGAAAAGTACAAACCAGGTGGTTTTGACCCTTTTTAGGGGGCCCGAAAATTTTAACCCTAGGGGGACGGGTTTGTTTTGGGCTAACGGTGGGCGTGGTTTTCGTGGGGATTTGTGATGGGACCTCTGGGGATTTTTCCCCAGGTAGTCATGGGTGTTCCCGAGAAATGTGGCCCCCTCCCTAGAAAACAGGCCTGTGTAAAATTGGGGAGCAATAGGAAAAATACTGAAGTCCTTTAATTTTGGGGTTTTTAGGGTTTGGGGCCAGCCTCCTTAGCCCCTTGGGAAAATTTTCCTCCCCCCCCGTCCTTTTCCCTTTTCCGTTAACACCAAAAGTCAAAATTTGGGCCCATAAGGATGGGGGGTTAAATAGAAAGTCCCAATTTCTGTTGGGGCAAAAGGGAAAAATGGTTTTTCGGGGCTGGTGGGTATCTTGGGAAAGGTTTTCTGACCCCAAAATTTATTTTTACCTCGCCCGTTTTCGTGTCCCCTGTTTTTCAGCCGCAAATAAAAGAGTGGAAATTTCCCGGGAGGAGAGGTGGGATTAGCAATGTCTTTTCCCGATCTAACACGACGGCCCCCTTCAAACTTTTAACCCGAACTTCCCGGGTTTTTTGGGGTTTGCTTTGGGCCCACCCAAAAATGGCCACCGGTAAGTGGAAGGGGGCAAAGGGGTTTTGGGGTTTTCATTTCCGGGTGTTGGGGGGTGTAAGGACTTCATTAAAAGGGAATGGAAGTAATTTTGGGGGTTCTGGGGACCCGGGGCGGAAAGGAAAAAAAATACTGGGGGTTTTCCGGACCGAGATAATACCCAAAGGGGGGATTAAATGTTTTGGGCGTTCCCTTTCCCCCCAATCTAAAGCAATTTTTTCAGCATGAATGGGAAATTTTTGGGTGATAACAAAATTGGGGCATTGCCCCAAAATTTAAAATCCCATTTTGTTTAAAGGGGGTAAAATTTTCCCCCAAAAACCCTTCTTAATTTTTTTCAAAAAAATTTTTAAATAAAATCCTTCCCGCATTTAAAAATGCCCGGTTTTTTGGGGCCAAGCCCAAAATTGCAGCCCGACCCAAAACCCGCTATCTTGTAAACTCCGTTTTTTCAATTTTTTATTGGGGCCCAACCTTCCCCCAGACCCGCTTGCAAAACTCCCCTTTTCTATGGCATTTCACAAAACTTTTAAATTTTCCAAAATTTTTAAGTCGAAAAAAATAATTTTTTCCCCCTTCCCCCTTTTCGTGACGAGTTCAGCTGGAGTGACATAACTTTTGTTGCCGCCTTTTGATAAAATAAACTTTCCATCAAATTACGAACCCTTTAAACTTTTAGGCCCGATTTCAAAAAATTTTTTAGATGTCCCCAGGGGACGAGAGGAAAAATGCCCGCCCACCCCGCCCTTTCAACCCCCCTTTAATAGATTTTCTTTAAAAAACTCTGCGTTTTTAACTCTTCAGTGCTTTTCCCGCATTCAATGGGACTCCCCTGAAAATTTTAAAACTAGGGGAAAAAAAACCAATGACAAAAACTAAATAAAAATTTTAAAAAATGAATGCAGCGCCCACCCCAGGGGAAAAACAGAACAACGTATGCAAATGTATGTTGAAGGTTTTAAACCCCAAGCCCCTTTTTTTTAAAACTATGTAATTTTCCTCTGCTTTGCAAACAGGGATTTTCAAAATTTCCCGATCATCTGTAAAATAATTTGCCTTCATTCTAGCAACCTGAAATTTCTCAGGGGCTCTTTCACCCGGTTTTCTCATTTTTCAACCCGGGGCAAAGCTCCGGGGCCCAAAAACTGAAAAAATGATAACCAGAGGAAAAAAAAACACTATCCATAACTTTTAAATTTTTCAGAGGAACAATCAAGACATCACTTTTTTAAAGGGAAAAAGAATTTTGAAAACGCACAAAATTTCCCCCAAACCCCAAACCCCTTTGGGGGCAAAAACCTGGAAAAGCCCCAAAAGGTTTTCCCTAAAAAGAGGGGAAAAAACCACCAAACAGTTTAAAATGACCTTCTTTGTAAAGGGGGGTTTTATCAGGGTCCAAGAATTTGGACAACCCGGAAAGCCCGTCCCAAAGGAAAAGGGCGTCGCCTTTCCCCCCCCCCGGAAAGGTTCTCGGGTCACTTTTAAAAGCCCCGGCACCAAATTTTAAGGGGTTTAAAAAATTAGGTTGGGAAAAAGTATTTTTCCCCTCTACTCTTAAACCAATTAGAATGTCTTTCCCTCCAAATTATTATTTTTATTTCAGCTTTTTTTACACTCAAAGATACAAAACCATTAAAACCCTTTTGGGGTTTGGGGGGGATAAAACGGGGTTTTAAAAACACTGAAATAACAGTCCCCCAATTTAAAAATTTTTTTAAACACATAACTAATTTTATTTCCCATATTATTGGTTTTGAAATTTCCGGGTTTAATTTAAGAGACAGGTTTTTTTTAAATTTTCATCTAAAGTAATTAAACTTTTGCTGATAAGACAACATTTCCCCGGGAAATTTCCTTTTGTAAACATCCCGGGAGGAGGGAAGGCCCTTTTATTCTCTTTTCCGTAAGCAGGCAATGCCAATTTTTTTTTTCATGGAAAAACCCGGTAGAAAATTAAACCAATAAAGGCAAATTTTTTAAAAAAGAAAATTTTAAACCAATATCACAATTTTCCTTTTTTAAAATTTTCCGAAAGCTTTAAAAAAATTTGTTAAAAAAAAAATGATAAAAGCAGCTAAAAAACAAAAAAAGAAAAAAGGGAGTGGGCCCCGGAAAAAAGCAAGCCTAACCCCAATTAATTTTTTTTAAGAAAATAAATGCCCAAAAAGCCCCAAAACAGGGGCACGTTAGGGAAACCCTTTAAAAAAAAACCCGTTTATGGGGACCCCGGTTTCCCCTTTGGGGACCAAAAAAGGAAAAAGGGAAAAAGGGAAATAAATAATTCTTCACTTTATAAAAACTATCAATTAAAAAATTTGATGGTTTTGGGGGGGCCAAAATGCAGGGTGTAGGTGGGGGCCAGGACCCGTTTAAAAACAAACAAAACTGCTAAAAATTAATTGGCCAGGTAAAAAAGTTTAAAAGCCCAAGTTTAAAATTAAAATGAATTTGGGAAAAAGGCTCCCCGGGCCCTTTATGGGAAAATTTACCCAAAAGTTTTTTAAAGGGGCCCCAACCCCGTTTTTTCGGGGGCCCCGTTCCCGAAAATTTTAGGAAAATTTCCTGGGGAAACCCGGTATAGTACCCCGGAAAAAAAGGTTCAAAAAGGCCAAAAAAGTATTCCCCCAAAAATTTAAAAAAGGTTTTCAAGGGCTTACCCCTTTTTAGACCCAGTAAATTTTTAAAAATCGTTTTTTTGGGGGAAAAAAGTTTTGAAAGGGCTCAAAGGGGGCCCAAAAAAACAGGATAGGGGACAAAAACAATATTAAATTTTGGGGGATTGCCCAGCATGGGTTTACCCAAGGACAGAAGCTGTCAGACCAAACGGAAACTTTTTTTTTGATGAAAGAGGTGAGTAGAAGACTGGATAGCGGGGCCCCGCTGTTTGGAATTTTTGTTTTTTTTTTAGACTTTTTCAAAGGCGTTTTAAAACTGGTTTCCCCCATAAGTGGGGTTTTTTTTCGTTTTTCCCTTAAAAATCCATTTTGGGTTTGAGATTAAAAAGTGTTAAAAAAGGGTTAAAAAATTTTGGTGCTGGATTTATATTCAGAGGGGTGGGGGTAAAAAAGAATCCTTAACTCTGAGTGGTTTCCCCCGGTTTTTAGTGGTTGGGGCCCCAGGGTCAAATATTTGGGGCCCCTCTTTTTTTAATGTGTTTTATTAAGGGTAAAAAGTGGGAAAGGGGCAATAGGGGGTTTTCGATTTTTTTGCAGATTTTTACCAAGCAAAGCAGAGTAAAATGCAAAACTATGGAAAAATGCTCCCTAATTTTCAAGCGAACCTGGACACAAATGGGGGCCCCCGGGCATCCCCTTTTGGGTAAAGGGGTTCAAAAGGATAAAAAAGAAAATTTTTGCATCTGGTAGAAATAAACTAAAAAGGCATCATATGCCTAGGGGGGGAAAAACTTGGAGAATCCCTTTTTTTTGAGAAAGATCTGGGCGTTCTTGTAAAATCATATAGACAAATAGAAAAAAACAAAAATTCAATCAAAACGCCTAAGGCAAAAAGATATTTGGCGGTAAAATTTAAAAGGGGGGATGGGGCTCGCGGACAAAATATTAAAATTTTAAACCCCTGTACAAAAACATTGGTGTGACCTCACTTAAAAAAAAGGCTGTTCAGGTTTTTTTGGGGGGCCCAAAATTTTTTTAGAAGGATGTAATTGAGGGTAAAAAAAGAAAGGGAAAAAAGAAAGACAAAAAAAAACCCTTAAAAAGGGGAATTGGGGCATCTTAAATTTTAGGGGAAGGGGAAGGGAGAAATTTAACCCCTTTTTTATGGTTTTCCCTTTAGAAAAACGGGTTTTGGGGGACAAATTAAAATTTTGATATAAATATAAATGGTCCCCAAAAAAAAAGTAAAAAGGAAAAATTAAAATTTTAAGTGAAGGAACCCCCTTTTAAAAAAACCCAAAGGGGATATTCCCCTTTTCCCCCAAAAGAAAAAAAGGGATTCAATCCCCCAGAAGAAAGACGTTCTTTCACGTTAAAAAACTGTGGGAATTTTTGTGGAATAAGCCGCCCCCAGGACTTGGGCCCCCCAGCAAAACTTTGAGAGTTTCAAAAAGACTTAGATATCTACCCCGGGAAAAAAAGGGGAAAAATTTAAAGCCCTTAACGTAGCTATGGGAAAAAAACTGGGATTTCCCGGCTGGGGGAGGGTCTGGGTCGAGGGTATTGGGCTCCACGGGGCAGATTTTAGTTTTTGGGCCCTTTTGGGTTTTCCGGGCAAATTAACCATGGTGAGGCAGGGGGTTAAAGTCCTGTTCCCCCTCTCCCTCACCCACAAATTTCCCCACCCCTTTTGGTTTTTAACTCAAAGGACAAAGTGTTTTTCTTTCAACCGAAAAACCCATTAACTTGTAACCTGGTGAACTTGGGAAAATATGAAAATAGGGAAAAGATTTCAATTTTTTTTTTTTTCCAAATAATCACTTTTATAAATATCGCTCGCCCCCCCCCCCATAGCTACGCCCCTGCTTTCAAGCCCCTTTTTCAAACTTTTTAGTTAGTCCAAAAAAGGGAATTTAAATATTTTTCCCTCAAATTTTTTTTTTTTTTCACCCCTGAGAAACAAATTTTCTTCACTAATTTTTCCCCTGTATCCAATTTTTTCTGTTTTGGAAAGGGGAAAAAATACAGCTTTTCCTCCCCCTGTAAAGGTTTTAAAAATTTTAAATAGAAACAATTTTTCTCCCAATTTCCCCATATGGGGTTTTAGGTTTTAAGTTCCTAGTTTTTAATAGGAGCCCCCGAACCGAACACACAAAAATTCAAGGGTTCCCAATTTGAACCCAGAACTTTTGAATGCCCCGGGCCCTCCTTTGTTTAAACAACTTTTTTAAACCCCGCTACTCCTTTTTTAGAAAATTCTTTATACAACCACCAAAGGGAACCCGGGTTTGGCCAGAGCCTAACTTTTTTTCCATTTTTCCCCTTTGGCCCCACAGTCCCCGGGCCCCTTTTGGATGCCCTTTTTGTGGAGAAACCAAAATTCCCCAAAAACCCCATGGGATTTGATAAAGAAAACCAAAAAGTCCCCTTTTTTCAAGCATCCACCCCCAAGAAGTCCCCAAGCAAACCAAAAAAAAAAAGGGCCCCCCCTCTACCCTTCCCCCCTTGGGGGGAAGCCCATTTTCCCCGTCCGCTAAATTAAAGTATTACAAAAAAACCCCAGCTACAAGCTATTCCCGGGGGATTCCTGATTTCGTTTTTAAAGGGTCTTTCATTTCATCAAATTTCGGTGGCTTTTTTAAGGGTTCCCTCCTTTTCCCTAAAAGCACATCCCAAAATCCTTCCCCCTGTCTCTTTCTCAAGCCCCTTTATCCCCCAACTGCTTTTTCCCCAAAAAAAGTGTCCCCCCGACACCTGGGAACCAAACCTTTTACTGACTTTTCCTTTTTAAATAAAGGAATTCAAGCCAGAAAAAAAGTTAAAGGGGAAAATGGTACTTACCTTATGGGGGGAGAAAAAAAAGGGCCTGGGAACCGGAAGGGCCCAATATTTCCCTTAACCCCGACCCTCTTTTGAAGTGTCCCCCTTCACAAAAAAAGTGGAAGCCCTTTAAAAGGGGGGAGGGTCCCACTGGTGGTCCCCGGGAAAACCACACAAACGGGCCCCTGAGCACACTAATAAACCCCCCCTTAGCACACTCCCCGCCAAGGGGACGAGTGTTTCCACATTTACCCCACGGGGGGGCCCCCGGGGAAAAACTCCCGGGTTCTGTTCCTTAATCATCTCTCTTCCTTTTAACTTTCCTACACACTCCATGCCGGCCTACCCCCTTCCCCTTTCCCCCCCCCCCAAATTGGGGTGCGCAAACACAAATCAAAAAATTTTTTAAAAGGGGAAAAATTTGCAAAATTGCTGGTTGGGTTGGGCCCTATATCCTCTTGGGCCCCTTCCCCGCACCCTCTGCCATAACAAATTTTGGGCCCCCTTGCCCTTTTAAAAGGAAAAAGCAAATTCCCGTATTCCCCCGCTCTAGTTCCCCAACCCAGATTTCCCCTTCCTTCGTCCACTGGGCCAAAGTATGCCCCCTTTTTTGTCCTTTACCTTTCTGCTTTTTCCCAAAATTTCCCCCTTAAAGATTTTTTACCCTCTGCACTTCCTTGGCTGCCAAACACAAAAAAGTTTTCAGGGGGGAGCGTGGCTGGGGGGGCCCCCTGCCAAACGATCCCCCAAACTACCCCTTGGGTGCAGCTTTTTGGGGGAAAAACCCGGAAAAGGGAAACCCAAAACTCCCTGGTAAGGCTTTTGACAAAAACCTTTTCGGGGTTTCCCAAATAAAAAAACATCCTAAACCGCTGTTTAAAAGCTTTTCCAGAGATAGATTTTATGGGGGGCTTTCCAGCATTGTTGTAGAAAGGTTAAAAAAGGGTTTGGGGGCCCCCTCTGTCCAAATGCCCCCCAGACCAAATTAAAAGCTGCACACTTCATCAAATTTGGGCGCATGGCTTTTAAACCCAGATGAAAAAACCCCTTCTTAAAAAAAGATCTTTCCCAAAAAGTGCCCACACCCCCAGTTTTTTTCCCGAAAAAAAAGCAGACTAAGGACATGGATTTTTTCTGGGAAACCCTCTTTCCCTTTGGGTTTTTATGAAAAAAAGATAAGGGTTTTTTGGTTCCCAAATGGGGGTCCCTTTTTCGTGGGGGGAACCAGGTAGAAGTTTCAAAAACAATTTTGTCTTTTTTTAGTCAAACCTGGGGTTTGGGGTTAACATAGTTTTTGGGGGGACATGAGTTTCTTCCCCTAGGGGGGTGACAGTTTTTAAATTTATTTGGGAAACCACGAATGCCAAAATTAAAATAGGTTTTCAAGCAAGAAATTTTAATTAAAAATTTTAAAAAGACTTTTATTTTAACCAAAATCCTTTTTTAAAAAATGTAATTCTTGGGGCAAAAAAAATTTGCTAAATTTGGGGGATTTTTTTAGTCCCCTGGAAAAGGGAGTCCGGGAAAATATCCTGAGAAAACGATTCAAATTATTCTCCAAAGGTGGGGTTTGCTTTTATACGAAAACCCCCCAAGTTTGTGGAAAGCATGGATAAAGACAGGCGGGACCGAAAAAGCTTTTGGGCTTTCGGGCGTGCCCTTTGCCCCCCTTCCCCCCAAAAAACTTTTTTTAAATTTTAAATTTCTCTTGCTGTTTCATATATTTAAGTTAAAAAAAAAGTTAACACGGGAGCAGGGGGGCCCCGTTTTAAACCCAAAAGCTATAAAGTGTGGGGATTTAAACCAACTTAAAAAATTTCCCGGCCCCCAAAAGGTTTAAAGGAAAACCAAAAAATGCCCCAAAAAAACTGTGGGCATAAATTTAAAAGGCGGAATGTAGCCTTTTATTTAAATCATGCAAACAAAGCCTTGGGAAAAAAAAAAAGCTGGAAAAAGGGTTTAGGTGGCAAAAATTTGTGACAGGGAAAAGTGTTGGGTGAAACCCGGGGGCAACCACAAACAAAGAGATCAGGGCCCCGTGGCACAATTTTTACAATTTTGGGGGTGGGGAAAACACAGGAAGCCCAAAGAGTGGCACAAGAAAAGAACGGAGGTCACGGGCAAACATTAAAGGGGGTCAGGCATTTGGGACAAATGACATTTTTTTGGAGGCCCGGGAAAACAGTAAAATTAAAGGCCCCCAGAGTGGCACAATTCCCCACAGTGTTGGGGGGTTAAAGGCGGGAGCAGTTAAGAGGTCCCGGCAAATGGCACAAAAACATTTTTTTTGGGGGGCGGGCCCCAAAAAAAGTATTAGGCCACAGAGTGGCACAATGAAAAAAGTGGGGGAGTCCAAAGCAAACAGGAACAATGAGATCAGGCAGTGGCCCCAAAAAAAAATTTTTGGGGGCAGCAAAAAGTAAATTTGGCCCACAGAATGGCACAATCAAACAGTGTGGAGGTCCCCCGGCCCCCGGGAGCAAAAATAAGGGTTTAGGCCCGTGGCCCAATGACAAATTTTGGAAAGGGGGCCCAAAAAGTATTAAAGGGCCCCAGAGTGGGGAAAAAAATCAACAGTTGGGGGGGTTTACCCGGGGGCAGCAGTAAAGAAAAACAAAAGGGAGTGGCACAATAAAATTCTGGGGGGCGGGCCCAAAAAAGTATTAGGCCCAAAAAGAGTTTTCCCCAATTATTTCAAGGTGGGGGGTCCGAAAAGCAGCACCCTGAGAATTCCCGGCAGTGGGGAAAAATGACAATCTGGGGGGCGGCAAAAACAGTATTAGGCCCCCCAGAGTGGGCCCAAACAACATGTGGAGGTCACGGCGGCAGTCAGTAAAGAGATCAGGGAGTGGCAAAAAATGACATTTTGGGGCGGCCCAAAAAGGAGGAAAAACCCCAGAGTTTTGCACAATACCGAGGAAACGGAGGGCACGGCGGGGAGAAACAAAGAAAGGGGCGGGGGCCCTGGCCAAAAAAGCCCCCAGGGGGGGAGGACATGGCGGCCGCCCAAAAGCACAAACAAAGAGGGTCGGACAAATGCCCCAAAAGACACAGTGTGGAAAGCACGGGAACAGCAAACAGCAGCCCGCCCCCATGAGTCATTGGGGTTTTCCCCCAATGACAGGTGTTTTTGGGGTGGGAAATACCATCCCCCCGGGGAAAGATGGTTTTAAGGCAAAGGAGAAACGTGAGCAGATGTTTGGCATCAGGTGGGGGGCGCATCAAAAAAATGGGGAGGGCAGGTATTTGGGAAAACCCCCGAAATTTACGCCTTAAAAGGCAAATTTGGGGGGTTTGGAAAAACCCCGGGGCCCAAATTCCCCCGCCTGATTTCCCCTTGAACAAAGGGCCCCTCCCTTTCCCCATTTTCCCCTGGACCCCCAAAACCGGGGTTTTTCCTTTTGGGGGAACTTGGCCCCCGGGCCGCACTGAAACACCCGGGTCTGATGCCCAAAAACTAAATTGCCAGTCAGGAAAAAGCTTTCCCCCACTTTGGGAAAAAGCGGGAAAATTGCGGGGCCCCACATCCCGTTTTGGCCCCTTTCCCATATTTCCCGCCCCATCTTTTTAAATGAGGGACAGAGTGCCCCGTCCCAAATTTGGCCACTAACCGTTTGGTTTTTTAGGGGCCCCAGCCCCCAGGTTCCTGGGTCTGCTGCTGTGAAAAAGCCCTCCCCCCAATAGGGGGGGTGAAGGGAAACCCGCTCATCAGTGGGCTCCAACTTAGGTTACTAAATGATGGAGGGTGGGACTTTCCCACCTCCCCCACCCCCTTCCCCCACACCCCGCGGCCCGTAGTTTCGGAAACCCTAGGAACCCCCCGGCAGACCTTTCAGAGGAGGACGATGGGCCCCACCAAAAAGGCAGCCCCCACCCGATTACGAAGGATTTCCCCCAAGTATTTGAATTTTTTCCCCTTTCCCCCTCAATAGCTGGGGAAAAAAGGGTCCCCTTTTTGGAAACCCTTTGCGAGGGGGCCCAAAACGGTTGGGGAGGGCCCGAAGTCATCCCCCCGCCGGGTGGGTGAAATAATTCCCCTGTCACTAGCCAGGCCAAAAAAAAGGGAAAACTGGGGCCAAACTGCCAAAAATGGAAATTTAAAAGGGGGGTCCCCGCCTCCATTTTTCCCCTGTATACTGCCCCCGGTGCTTGGGGGGTTTTAAAAACTGCCTCGTCTTCCTCATCCCTTAATACCACCTCCTCCAAACTGGGTCCCTTTCCCTCCTCTCTTTTTCAACCCCGGGAGAAAAAACCCTCATTTTCCCCCAAAACAATGCCTTTTGGGTCCAATGTCCTCCCCCCCTCCTCCCCTTTCAAGTCCCCCAAAAGGACTCAAGGTTTGGGCCAAAGAGGGTGTTTTCCCCCCACCCCTTCCCGTTTTCCCCCGCCCAAACCCGAAATTTTTCAGCATTTTGTTTTTCCCAGGACAAGAAAGGGAGTTTTGGGAAAGGGTGGGTTTTTCAAACCCCCAAAATCCCCCGGGGACTGACCCAAAAATCATCGCCCTCCCTCAAATGGCCTCAACAAACGGCAGGGGGGTTTTACGCATGAACGCCACCTTTGGGTGACATCAAAGGGTTTCACAGGGAGTAAATTCTGTCTGCCTTAAACCCTCAAAAAAAATCGTTTAAAGGCCTTTCACTGTTCAAAACAGTCGTTTCCCAAAATGTGCAGGCTTGGGAAATTCCAGCGGGGGAAACATCCATATCAGAGTTTTGTTGGGGGAGGCCGTTTTTGCCCGCTGCAACTCGAGGAGGGTTTTTTTCCCGGCCTTTGGTTTCGAATGGGGGTAAAAAATGCAAAGCAAAATTTTTTCCTGGGGCCCTTTTTTAAATGTTCTGAAAAAATCGGGGAGACTTTAGGGAAACCTTTTTTACAACCAATTTAACACATTTCCCCCCAGCAGGGGGCAAAAGGACCATTTCCCCCCTCGGTTTGGGAACCCCGGAAAAACCATGTTCCTCCCATTGTCCCCTCACCAGGGGTTTCCCATTTGCAGTTGGCGTGGAGAAAAAACCACACATCAATTTCCCTTTCTGCATGACTCGGAAACAGTTCCTCCCCCGGGTGACTTCGTTCGGGGCCCAGGCAGACCAAAGGGAAATCTTGGGGTGGGTACCCGTGTTCCCCACACAGGGGGTTTTTGATGGAGGCCCTACTTGTGGGGCTGAGATGGGGTGGGGGAAGGGGGAGGAGGCCCGGGCCCTTTGGGGGCAGGAGCACAGTTTTGCCCAAAGTGGGGGGGAGAAAGCGGCTTTTCCTGTCCCCAAATTGGGGTTTTTTTGGGGCCTAGGGCAGGAAGCACATTCAACCCCCCGGGCCGTAAAAAGACAATTTACTGGCCCGAAACCTTTTAATTTTTTTCAGCTCCAAAGTTTCCGCGCTGCTTTGTGCACCTTTGGGAAAAAACCGAAAAAACCCCAAGAACTGAAACCCAACCTTTTTGTTCAAAATATTTATTGGGAAATGCGTGGTTTTTTTGGCCCCTTTTGGGAAAAGAAAATTAAAAGGGTTGGAACCCCCCTTTCCCTCTGGCCCCGGCACAAGCCCCCTTAGTTTTTTTTCTGAAAGGTGGGAGATTTCCCCCCAATTTTGGAAAAGGGGGTGGAAATTTCAGTACCAACAACCCCTTTTGGAACCCGGACACGTCAGGGTTGGGGTTTCCAAACCCTTTGGGAGGGGTTTTTGGACGCCCTACTGGTTTTTCTTTTTTGCAATCGCCTTTGCAACGAAACTTTGGGGGCCAAAGAGTACGAGGAGCAGGGCATCTGGAACCCAGAAAGATGTCAAAAGGAAAAAACAGCTTCCCCTTCGCCAAAAGGGTTTGGGGGAGCCCTTTTACCCGGGGTTTTCAATGGCATGCGGGTTTCCCACGGCCGCCTTTCGGGGTGCGCAGTTTTAAGGGGCGGCAGAATGGAAAACCACATTTTGAGCCACGTTTTTTTCCCCCCCAGGGCCCCCCGGGTGGGGGGACCTGGGAAAGTGTTGACCCAGGGGCCGTTTGGGGCCAAAAAGTTTGCTCCCCTGGCGCACGGGTTTACTTTCCCGGCCAACCCGAAATTTTAAAATAACCCATATTCGGTTCCTCCGGTGTTTTTAAAACAAAGAAATGCCCACCCCCATTGCCCAAACGGAAATTTTAAACCCCCCAACGCTCCCACCTGAGTGACTACTTCCCCCCCAAATGCCTTTGCTGAGCCCCTTTTGCCCTACTTTCTTGGACCTGCGAAAACGGGTTTTTTTTTTCCCCGTGGGCCCCTTTGGCCCCCCGACCTCACCCCTGCCGCTTACCTGGCTGACTCCAAAGGCCACCCGACCCCCCTTTTTCGGGGTGCGCTGCTGCCCTTGAACCCCGCAAGCCCGACGCCCCCCCTTCTCCTCCGACGATGATGAAGCCCCTTTTTTCCCTCACCTTCCGGCTCCCCAAATGCGGTCTGTAAAAAATCAAACATCTATTTTTTGGGTTTTATCGTCCCAAAAGGGGTCCTCAAACACCGGGCCCCTTTGGGATGCCGAGGCCCCGAAACCCCCTCCCAACATAAACCCCCCATGCCCACCTTTTCCCCCCATCTATACATTTGGGCCCCCTACTGCAAAACAGGCGAAAAATTGGGGCCCCCCCTTTTTCGCACCCCAAATAGCTGCTGACTGGGCCCCCCTCAAAAATTTTTTCCCTCCTCCCCAAAAATTTAAAAAGGGGGGGCTCGACCCCGACCCCTTTGTTTGATCTCTGGGGAGTGAACCGATGGGAAAAGAGGCGGGCTGAGAAAAGGGGGAGGGCCGCTGACCCCCGCCCCCGGGCCATGCCAACAAAGGTTGTGTTTTGAGGTTTTCCCAAACCAACCCCTTGCTGGGGGGTTTTTGGGAGAAAGTCAACTGGGGGGAAAGGGGTGACCTAAAACAAAAAACCCAAACAAGAACCCCTTTTGGGTTTTCAAAACCAAACACCGGGCCCCTTTAAAAAAAAAAAAAATTTTTAAAAGCGGCAGTTTTTGGGGGGCCTTTACCGAGTGACCCCCTGGCTCGACGCCCCTTTTTGCCTTTCTGCGACCTGGGCCCCGTTCCAGAATTTTTGTTTCCAAACCCGCCAAAATCCGCCCGGTGCAGAACCTTCCAAACCCCTCTGCCCGACAAAACGTTTTGTTTTAAAAATTTCCAAAAAACTGTTTGATGAAAGATATCTGTATAAAGATAAATATACCCCCTTTTTTTTTGACTCCCCAAAAGAACGCAGTAAAAAACTTTGGGGAAACCCTTGGAAAAAAAAATGCGCTTCCCCCAAAAGGGCCAGGAAAAAATTTACTTGGTTAAAGTGCCTTTTAAAAAAAACGGGGTGTTTTACTAAATGTTAAAAAAACACAAACAGCTTTAAATTAAAAACCCTTTTTGGGCAAGAAATTAAAGGCCCCACAGGAAAAATGGGAAAAATTTTTTTTGGCTTAAAAAGACCGGGTTTTATTTTTGGGCAGCACACCCCGCCAAAAAAAACGCTTAAATTTAACCCCCCCGGAAATTTTAAAATTTGGGGCTTTAAAAAAATTGGGGCCGCACAAAATTTGGGAAAACCCCTTTTTAACGGGTACAAATTTTCGTGTTTTTTTACCCCCCACAAAAAACAAGAGTAAACAGTTTTTTAATTAAACCCTTTTTTTTGTGAATTAGGCCCACAGGAAAAATTTATATTTTTTTGGCGTTGAAAAAAAATTGTTTTTTTTGGGGGCAGCACCCCCAGCAAAACCCCAAAGCTTTTTTTAATTTTAACCCCGGGGGTGTAAATTAAAAGCCCAAAAAAATTTTAAACCCCACAAAATAGTACTTTTTTAGCGTGTTTACAATTTTCGTGGGTTTTTTTTTTCCCCCAAAACAACAAAAAAACAGGGTTTTAAATTTAAATTTTTGCTTGTAATTAGGATTTCCAAAGGGAAAAATTTTTATATATTTTGGGGGTTTAAAAAAGAACGGTTTTTCCTTTTTGGGGGGAAACACACCAAACAAAACAACGCTTAATTTTAACCCCCGGGGTGAAAAATTGGGTGAAAAAAAAATTTAGGGAGGGCCCAAAAAAGAAGTGGAATTTTTGGGAAAAGTAAAAAACGCTTTTTCTTTTAAATTAATCAACAGGAAAAGGGTTAGATCCCACTTGGATATTTTAAAAATTAAAATCACTGCAGTGGACTCACACTGGAAATTTTTGATCCAAAAAAACCCCCCAAAAAAAAAAAAAATGAACATTAAAGAAAACAGTTCCCCTGAGACAACTGGGGACACCCCACAGAAATCGCAATAAAAAATCAATTCTTTAGTAAGCGCTAACACCCGCAGCAGCAAACCCTTCCCCCTTTTAGCCCCAGTGAGAGGAAATGTGAGCTCCCCGTCGCGCCCGGGGCTTATATAGTGGGGGGTGACGGGCACAAGGGAAACCCCCCGGGTCCCCCTTAGTTTGGCTTCAAAAACCCCTTCACAAGTCCCGCAGGGCTATGCCCTTCTTCCCCCCCCAAAAGTGCTTTGCCCCCCCGTACCCATGTGCCGCAGCCTTTTATCCCCCCAAAAAACACACTTTGTTCACCCCCAAGTAAAACCCAAAAAATTTGACTTTTGTTTCCCCAACCGAAGTTTTCCTGAAATTCTAAACGAATTCCACTTCGTTAGAATCTATTCGCCCATCTCTAGTCACAATCAAAAATCATTCTTTCATTTACCAGATTTATTGATTAATTTGTTGACTGATTTTAATTTTGTAATTTGACATGATTTACAAGGTTGTCAGAAGAACTTATGATCTAAACAGAATAAGGCCCAATTCACATCACTTTCCGGAGAAAAGGTCAAGAAGGGAATGTTTCTCTTGTCTCCTGTACCTTGATCTAAATCTTTTTTAAACCATGGGAAGTAGATTTTCTAAACTGTAGAGGTACCTTTGATAAATGCTCCATTTCATTTTACTGTAGATTATGGATAGCTACATAGCATTGACAGCCATTCAAACTGTTGAATCACATTATTATGAACACCAGCTAATATTTAGAATAACCATCTTGTGCAGTGAGACAGGCTGGGAGCATCTCAATAAGGTAATTTGTCACTGGTGTCTGGAGCCATGCTGATTGCAGCGCACCCAACAGCTGCTGGAGGGTGAGTGAGGAAGAATTCGTAGAGTGAACATGACGATCAAGGTGGTCACACAGATGCTCAGTTGGGTAGAGGTCTGGGGAATTAGTCAGTTTAATACTTGGAAGTCTTGCTCATGTTCAACCAATTTCAGACATATCTAGCCATGTAACATGTTTTGGAAGGTCTCATCTGCCCCAGGGAAGAAAATAAGCATGTACAGGTATCTGTTATCTCCAGGGATAGATTCATATACCACTCAGTTGAGAGTTTCTTCACTATGGATGAGTGGGCCCAGAAAATACCATGAAATCATCCCCAGACCATAACACTAACTCCAGCAGCTTGTGTTCTTCAAGCAATGGTTGCAGGGTTTTGAAAAATGTGAATCATCAGAGAAGGCAACCCAATTCTAATCAGCAGAGGCCCAGTTCTGATACGGCCGTGGAATTTCACAAAGTTATAAAAAGACTTAGGGCCTTATGTATGAAATATTGTCTAGCACTTAAATTGTCTTTGTTGCCCATAGCAACCAATCAGAGCTAAGCTTTCATTTCATTTAGTACTCTGAAAAAATAAAAGCTGAGCTCTGGTTGGTTGAAATGGGCAACCAAGATAGTCTTACTGCTAGTCTTACTGCTGCCAGACCTCATACAGAAGGTCCCAAGTTAAAAAAAGACAAATGTCCACCAAGTTCAACTAGGAGGGGAACGATGTGGATGAAGGGAGGGTTTCAGAAAATGTTTAAACTGAGGCAGACTTTGGAACCCATAATGCATGAACCCATCTGCCTTTAGGGAATATTTTATTCCTGTTCGCAAAATTCCTATCAAACTGGATCTAGATGTTTTATACAGCTACATAAGTATTAATATTATTTAGATGTAAGTAGTTATCCAAGCCTTTACTGAAACCCTCAACTGTTCCTGCTTTGACCAGCTCATCAGTCAGGCTGTTCCACAGATTCACAGTTCTCATGGTGAAGAAGGCTTTTCTCCTCTGGAGATTAAATCCTTTTTTCTCCAGATGGATGGAGTGCCTTCTTGTCTTTTGAGGGGGTTTTACATTAAATTGCTTTTCACCATAATTTTTGTAGGGGCCATTTATATACTTATATGAATTAATAATATCTTCCTGGAGCCATCTTTTCTCAAGATTAAATAGGTTTATTTCTTTTAACAAGGTAAACAAACATACGAACCAGCTCTGGAGTGAATCAAAGTAGTTAGACTGTAGGGCTTTCTTCTTAAAACCACATTCCTTTATTATCTTCTTACAAGCTTTAGTAAGAACATTCTCATGGAAGCACAAGCAAGTGCAAACGAGAGTCCATGCCTTTTTCAATACACTGCAATATACTGCTTGCCTTAGAGGCAGCTGATTGACATTGATTGCTGTTCTATCAATGATCTACAAGAACGCCCAGATACTTCTCAACAAGTGATTCTCCCAGTTGTTTTCCCCTGGTGCATATGATGCCTGCAGATTATTAGTACCCACATGCAAAATATTACAATTATCCACAGTGAACCTAATTTGCTAAGTGGATGCCCAAACACTCAGTGGGCCACATATATGAAAACTGTCTAGGTCTAAAATTCACTTTGTTACCCATAGCAACCAATCAGAGCACTCCTTTCATTTCATATAGTGCTCTGGAAGAATGAGAGGGGCGCTCTGATTGGTTGCTATGGTCAACAAAGGGAATTTTAAACCTAGACAGTTTTCATACATGTGGCCCAGTGTCCAGGTCTGCTTGCAATTTATGAACATCTTCCATAGATTGCACTACACTACATAGTTTAGTATCATCTGCAGAAATAGAAACAATGCTATTAATCACCTCCCTTTTATAATTAATAAATACAGTGAACAAAAGAGGACCCAGTAGTGAGCCTTAGGGTCACCACTTATAACCAGGGACCATTCAGAGTAGTTGCTGATGCAAGTTCGTTAGAAGAGGTGCAGTAACATCTGTCTGCTTTGGAGGCCCATACACAGTAGTTTGTTTTAGACACATGTCTAGTTCAGGCTATTGGTGAGCTGCTCCACTGTAGCATGTCAGTCCACAGTCCCGCACCTTTACAGCCGACGTCCATTCTCACATCACAGGTGCGTGGTACTCAGCAGTTTCCATGTGGCTTATTCATAATGGCACCATTTGTCTACACATTATACACTTTCTCCACAGCAGAACATGAACAGTTTAAGAAAACCTGCCACCCTCGGCTTGAAATGATGATAAATTGCTTATTTTACCCAGCAACGAGCAATAAGAATATAGACAGCTTTCATACACCTTTTATTCTCACCAAGCCAACTCACAACACACAACTTTCTTCATTAGGCTAAATGCTGCCAATGTCTAAAGAAGGAAGTGGTCATAATTATGTGACTCAACTGTGTAGATACATAGAGAGCTTGATAGAGAAATAGAAAAATACATTGACTATTTATATAGTCTTTCTTACA
The DNA here is from genome assembly GCA_025379985.1 of Phyllomedusa bahiana. Lineage (NCBI taxonomy): Eukaryota > Metazoa > Chordata > Amphibia > Anura > Hylidae > Phyllomedusa > Phyllomedusa bahiana. Next base: position 62,555 of record JAODAL010015488.1, read on the forward strand.
TTGTAACTGGTGGATTGTGTGGTGATAAATTATACAGCTATAATAATTGGATAGCTATTATTTTGAGATTAAAAATATGTAGAAAACCTTTGACCTAGCAAATTCTTTATGTGTTATTAAAAACTTGGCCACTGGGGGGCAGTGTTGGACTACAACATTCTTCACACTTGAGTAGGTCTGTGAGTGCATCATTTGCCTTTCTCCATTACAGTTGAATTAGTGGGCCACACAAATGCCGCTTTGGTCAAAGTGTCTTCACAAATATTTGCTTATCCAAAAATAAATGCATATGTATTTATGTATATGAGGATTATGTTTACCTAGATAGATATAAAGCAGGCAAAAATCTCTATTTATTGTATTCACTTTAACACAGTGTACTCAACAAGGTACTTTATCTTTAAAGACTTATGCCATGTATATGTGCGTTGTTAGGTCCCTTTCATGTGGATATTGGAGCCAGTCTGTGTGCATTCCATGCCACACTTTGTGAGACAGTACTATATATCCAAATACACTAATCAATCTATAGTGATCACTCCAGGTACAAATGCTTTAGGATAAAATACAGCTCTGGAAAAAATTAAGAGACCACTGCAAAATTTTCAGTTTTTCTGATTTTTCTCTTTCAGAGTAAATGTTTGGAGAAAAATGTACATTGTTATTTTATTACATAAACTACTGACAACATGTCCCCGAAATTCAAAGCAAAAATTTTTGTATTTATTTGCAGCAAATGAGAAATCTTGAAAATAATAAAAGTTGAAATCGGCATGGTTTTTATGTTGATCGGATTTTTTAGATCACGCGATAATTTAGGTTAAAATCTGTGCATAATCTATTAATATCGCGCCATTTTCGGAGCTTCCTGTCATTTTGGCGGCCAGTAAATCAGCCTAGAGAATAGAGCAGGGTGAGCTGTGTGTGCGACGTCATGACTGGGATGTGTATGGTTGCGATTGGCTGGAAAAATCACATGACCTCGTTTTACATAGAACAGCCCTTCCTGTTCATGATCAGTGTGTGTTAGTATCTCAAAGGAGTAGGACGTGCGCTCTGCCTCTGTGCAAACAGCTCAGCGAAATTATTCTATTTGTTCACAGAGACAGCTATACTTTCAGCTGTGAACTTAGAACTTAGGTAGATTAGAGATTTGCAAATTTTAGGTAGTTAGGTAGAGAATTTTAAAGGAGCATCTACCGCTGTAAAGTCACGGGAGGTAGCAGGGGGGGGGGGGGGGGGGGGGCCGGCGAAAACACAGACAAGTTTTTAAAAGGATAGTGGATATTGTGCACCCAGACTTAGTGTAGAAAATTGCATTGCAATAGCTTTATTATTAACAGTTTTTTTTTTAAAAATTTATTGGATGTTGGGCACTGAACTTATATTGGGATACAGTCTTTTTATAACGGGCAGGTTTATTTGTTTAGGTGCAAAACTCCACCATTTTTAATTTTTTTCATGTTTAAAAACCCATTTCAGAATAGGTGGTTTTTTTTTTTCACATTTTGGTTTTTTCAGGTCAAAGCTTTGTTGATAGAGGTACCTTGCATTAAATTTGAATCCAGCAATTTTGTAGTCACCACAGGTGTATTGATAGGTCCCAAAAAATACCTTTTATTATCCGTATACATTTCAGATACTGTTTTTTTCACTTTTGGTCAGTCAAGCTTTTTTGGATAGAGGTACCTTGCGTGTTACCCCAATTTGTTATGCCCGGCCAGGCCGCGTGTGCCCCGTTCCCCCCCTGGCCCGCCTAGCGCGGGGGTTCTCGTAAATTTAAAGGGCCAGTGCCCCGATAATTGGTTGTCTGCCAGACCCTCCCTATTAAGGGTCCGCCCTGCAGTCACTCCTTGCTGGATCTATGTTTCCCCGAGCCGTAGAGAAAGCGTTCCTGAAGTATATTGTCGCCTTACCGTGTACCGGACCCTTTGCTACATTTCCTGACTCCGTTTCTTTGCCGCCTGCCCTGCCCTTTCCCTGCCTGTCCACGACCACAAACCATTGCCGCCTGCCCTGACCTTTGCCTGCCCAGACTCGATTCTCGGACTACGATTCTGTACCTCGCTGCACCTCGGCCGCCATCCCCAGCAAGTCAGTCAGGGGGGACGACCTGGTAGCCTCACGCCGCAGCAAGTCCATCCCGCTTTGCGGCGGGCTCTGGTGAAAACCGGCGTGGCTTAACTATCATCGCTTGCGGTGGTCCAGAGGATCCACTACCCAGCTGTTACAGTTAGATCCAGCCATGGATCCCCCCAAAGGGTTTGCCCCCTCCCAAAACAGTCGCAGCAGATCGCGCAAAAAAGCTCAGCAACTGGGTAAGCTGTCCGCCATGATGCGCAACTCCTGGTGTCCAGCAGCGGGCACCCAACCTGCCTCTTCGCCGGTGACCTTCTTCCACCCCGGCCGTCCTGCTGGAAACCCGTGGGCCCGAAGCTTCGCCCCCCTCTACCTTCCAAGTTTGATGGAGAATCGAAGCTCTGTATAGGTTTCATCACGCAGTGCTCCATGCACGTGGAGCTGATGGCCGCCAGTTTCCCATGAAAGGCCCAAAGGTGGCGTTCGTGGCGAGCCTGCTGTCCAGGAAGGCCCTGGCCTGGGCGAACCCCTCTTTGGGACCGGAATGACCCTGTGACTGCAGACTTACAGGCCTTCCTCCAGAATTCCGCAGATTTTTGAGGAGCCTGACGAGCACTTCCGCGGAGACGCGCTCCCTAAATCTACGCCAAGGGGACTCCTCGTAGGGGAATATGCGGTTCAATTCCCACTCTAGCCCCCGAGCTCTTTGGAATGAGCGCTCTCTGTGCCACATTTAAGAAGGGTCTCGCGAGCAGAGTAAAGGATGCCCTTGCAGCCAGAGACCTCCCTTCGTCGAGTGAGCTCATCCATCTTGCCACTCGCATAAACGTGCGTTTCACGGAACGACAGCAGGAGCTCCGTCTGGAGCGGGACTTGGCACAACCCCTCGTTTTCCCCGTCTGGCCCCTGGTTCCAGAGATCTCCGAAACCCCCCTCCGCTGTTGTCACTGAGGAGCCCATGCAGGTGGAACCGGGCACACTTGTCGGAGTCCGAACTGGCCCCGTCGCAGGGTGGAGAATCTCTGCCTCTACTGCGCCAGCCCGGACCATTTCCGTAGGAGTTGTCCACAGCGTCCTCAGCGGTCGGGAAATGCCCGCACCTAGGGGCTGTAGGAGAGGCGTCCCTAGGTGCTCAGCCCTCCTCTCCACGACTGATGTTGCCTTGGAGGTAACTAGGGAAATGCTGGCCTATCTCTTCAGGTCTCTGCCTTTTTGGGACTCCCGGCTCCGCCGGGAACTTTATTCACGCCTCTCTGGTGTCTCGTTACGTTTGCCGGTGACCCGCCTGGAAAAGCCGTTGTATCTCTTCTGTCAGTGGGGAACTTCTCAGCGACCCCATCCAGTTCCTCACCAGACCCGTGATTGCCCCGTGTTGGGGTCCTACACACGGAGAGGATCTGCTTCCACGCCCTGCCCCGCGCTTCTTCGGCGATCCTGTTGGGTCTACCCTGGCTGCACGCCACCCCCCTACACTTGACTGGAAAAGGGCGAAGTCCTTCGTTGGGATCGGAATGCCAGGATCTCTGTTTGGTGGCCCCCACCCGGTGTCCATCTCTCCTCCCCAGTCGTCCTCAAGTTTCTACAGGGTCTGCCGCGGAGAACAGGATCTTGGAGATGTATTCTCGGAGAAGCAGGTGAGAAGTTACCGCCCATCGGTCGTATGACTTTTCCTATAGATCTCCTCCCCGGTCCCAGTCCCCCACGGGGTAGGGTTATCCTCTCTCTGTCCCCGAGACCCAGGCCATGTGGCCTATATACAGGGAAGGGCGAAGGGATTCATACGCAATTTCCTCCTCGCCGCCGGTGCCGGCTTTTTTTCGTTCAGAAAAAAGACGGTTCACTTTGCCCGGCATCGATTACAGAGGGCCTAACAAGATCACGGTGAAGAATCGCTACCCTCTACCCTTGATTTCCGAGCTCTTCGACCGCCTTCCGGTGGAGCCAAGATCTTCACGAAAATTAGATCTGCGAGGAGCCTATAAACCTCATCAGAATTCGAGAGGGAGATGAATGGGGAAGACGGGGATTCAACCCCACGGGTACGGGCATTTTGAATATCGCGTGTGCCCTTCGGGCTATGCAATGCCCCAGCTGTATTCCAGGAGTTTGTCAATGACGTTATTTCGGGACTTGCTGTACACCAGCGTATTGTATACCTGGATTTATATTTTGATTTTTTTCCCGACATACAGACCCATCGGAGACAAGTTCGCCAGGTCCTGCGTCGTTTGCGGGACAACCAACTGTACGCTAAGCTGGAGAAGTTCCGCTTCCACCAGACCAGCCTTCCCTTCCTGAGTTATATAGTCTCCGATCGAGGTCTTCAGATGGACCCTGCGAAACTCTCTGCGATCCAGCAGTGGCCGCGACCTGCCCCGGGCTCCGGGCGATTCAACGGTTCCTAGGATTCGCCAATTATTACCGGCAATTTATTCCCCACTTTTCTACGCTGGTGGCTCCCATCGTGGCTCTCACCAGGAAGAACGCCAATCCTAAATGTTGGCCTCCGTCTGCCGAGGAGGCATTCTCCCGACTGAAGACTGCGTTCTCCTCTGCACCTATTTTGGTCCGCCCGGAAACCAGAGAGGACCCTTCAGCCTTGAGGTTGATGCCTCTTCCGTGGGAGCAGGGGCGGTCCTGAACCCAGAAGGGTCCCAAAGGCAAGACCGTCACATGCATTTTTTTTTCAAAGACCTTCTCTTCGGCAGAACGAAATTATGGCAAATTTGGAGATCGGGAGCTGTTGGCCATAAAATTGGGCCCTGGAGGAGTGGCGACATCTGTTGAGGGAGCCCGACATCCGTTTGACGTCTTCACAGATCATAAAAATCTCCAATACCTGCAGGGCAGCTCCGCTTAAATCCTCGCCAGGCCCGGTGGTCCTTTTTTTTCTCTCGCTTTGATTTTAAGATCCATTTCCGGACCGGCCAAAAAAAATGTCAAGGTTGCCCTCTCCGTGTTTGAGTTTCCGGGGAGAACCGGTGTTCAGCATATCATTGTTCCTGAACGACTGGTCCCTGTGGCTCCTGTGGATCTCCGTATGTCCCTCCGGGCAGAGCCTTATGTGCGTCCCGCACTCAGGAGGAGAATTCTGGGTTGGGGGCAAAGTTCTCTTCTGGCCGGCCACCCGGGATACGAAAAATCCCTTTTCCCCCCATCTCCCGGCATTATGGTGGCCAACTTTGGCTCCAAGACTCAAGGACTTTGTTCTCTCCTGTACCACTTGTGCTCGAAACAAGGTTCCACGCCCCTGGCCCACAGGCCTCCTAGTCCCTTGCCTGTTCCGGAGGCTCCATGGACAAACATAGGCATGGGGCTTCATCACGGACCTCTCCTTCCTCGGGGGAAATCGGTCATCTGGGTGGTCACTGAGGGTTTTCGAAGATGTCCACTTTGTGCCGCTGCCTGGTCTCCCTTCTGCTCCCCAATTGGCGGGTCATTTTTTTCAGCACATCTTTCGCCTGCATGGTTTACCATCCCACATTGTCTCCGATCGAGGCGTCCCAATTTGTCTCTAAATTTTTTACGTGCCCCGTGTTCCCCTTGCAAATTTAAAATGGACTTCTCATCAGCGTACCATCCCCAGACCAAAGGGCGGTGGAGAGAGTAAACCAGATCTTAGGGGGGAAACTAGGCACTTTGTGTCCGGACGCCAGGACGACTAGTCGAATGCTTCCTTGGGCCGAGTTCTCCTATAACCATCGGGACTCCGACTCTACTGGCCGTTCCCCCTTCCTTGTGGTCTAATGGAAAGTCACCCACGCCCTCCCCTCCCTTGGCCTCAGCCTCCGAGGTTCCTGCCGTGGACAAACCCGGTTCAGGATATCGGGGTCATTTGGCGTGGACCGACAAGCTTTACTCAAGGCTTCTGCCCCCATGAAGTCCCCAGGCTGACAAGAGGAGAAGACCCTCCCCAACGTTCCGCCCAGGGGATAAGGTGTGGCTCTCGTCCAAATACATACGCCTCAAGGTCCCCAGTTATAAAAATTTGGGTCGCGGTTCCCGGGTCCGTTCAGAGTACTTCGACAATTGAATCCAGTGTCCTATAAGCTCTGCCTTCCCCATCTCTCCAGGGTCCCTAACGCCTTTCCGTCTCCCTCCTAAAGCCTCTGGTCTTGAACCGATTTTTCCCAGAGGGGCGCTGCCCCGTTCTCCGGTCCTAGAGTCCCCCTGATGTTTTTGGGAAATAAAGGACATCTTAGAAATGAAAACCATCAGGGGGAAAACGTTTCTTTCTGGAGATTGGAAAGGCTTCGGCCCGAAGAGAGGTCCTGGGAACCGGAGTCTAACATCCTGAATCAAGACTTGCTCCCCTAAGTTCCTTCAGCCTAAGAAGAGGGGGAGACCCAAGGGGGGGTACTGTAGCGGCTCCCCCGCTTCCCGGCCGCGGGCCACGGGCGCACCGTGGTTCCCCTCCGGGCGCCTGCCGGGTCGGGTTTGGGCCGCCTTGCGCCGCGGGACGAGCCGGGGGTCGCCTCTGGTTTGTAACTTATCCGGCCGCGTTCCTGTCCCGGTCCCGTCCCCTGCCGGCCCAGGCCGCGTGTGCCGTTCCCTAGTGCGCGGCGCGTTTCTCGTAAATTTAAAGGCCAGTGTCCCGATAATTGGTTGTCTGCCAGACGCTCCCCTATTTAAGGGTCCGCCCTGCAGTCACTCCTTGCTGGATAAAATGTTGCCCCGAGCTTTAAAAAGCGTTTTCCCGGATATTTTCGCCTTTCCCTTTAAAACCCAAACCCTTTTTCACGTTTTCCCGAAATCCAACCTTTTTACGCCTGCCCGACCTTCCCCCCTGTCCCGACCACAAAACCCTTTCCCCTCCCTGACCTTGCCTGCCCACGACACATTCTCGGGCTACGATTCTGTACCTGCGCTACCTCAGCCGCCCTCGCAACAAGTCACGTCCCGGAAAATTACCTGGTACCTCACCCGAGCAAGTCCAACCCGTTTGCGGGGGGGCTCTGGGGAAAAAACCCGGGGTTACTTAGATTCCCCTTCCCTGGCGTGGCTTAACTATCATTTGCTTGCGGTGGTCCAGAGGATCCACTAACCCCCCTTACAGTACCTTTCCCTTAAATTTTAATCCCCGCCCCCTTTTTAGTCACCACAGGTGTAATTTATAGGTGGGAAAAAATACCGTTTATTTAAAACCGGCCCCTTTACAATTTTTTTTTTTTTTTTTTTTTTTTTGGGGTTTTTTTTTTTTTTTTTCCAAAATTTTGGTTTTTTTTCACTTTTTGGTCAGTCCCAAACTTTGTTTTAAAGAGGTACCTTTGCACTTAAATTTTTAATCCCCGCAATTTTGTAGTCACCACAGGTGTATTGAAAAGGTGCCAAAAATAACCTTTTTTTTATCCTAAACATTTTTAGATAGGGGTTTTTTTTCCCCTTTTGTCATCCAAGCTTTGTTGATAGAGGTACCTTGCACTTAAATTTTTAATTTAGCAATTTTGTAGTCACCACAGGGGTATTGATTGGCCAAAAATACCATTTATTATCCGTATACTTTTCAATGTTTTTTTCACTTTTGGTAGTAAGTTTTTGTTAAAGGGGAGGTCCCTTAAATTTGAATCCAGCAATTTTTGTATCACCAAGGTGTATTAAAGGGGTGCCAAAAATACCTTTTATTATCCTAACTTTCGATCATTTTTTTTTTCCTTTTGTCAGTAAGTTTTGTTATGGGGTCCCTTGCATTTAAAATTTGAATCCACAATTTTTGTAGTCCCCAAGGGTTGTATTGATAGGTGCAAAATCCTTTATTATCTTATAACATTTCGTAGGTGTTTTTTTCACTTTGGTCAGTCAACTTTTTTTGTAGAGGTACCTTGCATTAAAATTTGAATCCGAAATTTTTTGTATCACTTCCCTTGCCGGACATTATAAACCTTGTCGTCCAAAATTTTAAAGAGCTACCGGTCCTGGGGACTGCCTGGCTGTGTTGCAGCTTCAGTTTGGCCCTCCCCGTAACCGTCTCATTGTTGACGGGCAACACGCTGGAATTCCACCCTCCACATGCTCCAGCGATTGTGGCAGCAGCGAAATGCCATTACCAGTAAAAGTGACACAGGGCCTAAAGCACGGGCGGCCCTGGGGGTGTTGAGCCCCCGGAGTGGGGCAGGTAAAAGAGCTCTGCACCACCCTTCCCAGTTTTAAAGAAGCCCCCAAAAGGCAGTGCGGATAATGCCCTTGTCGCAGAGCTTTTGGGGCGATTTTATTTTCTGGAACTTTGTTGGACACTCTGAAACAACAGGTCCCCCCCAGCGACGGAGGAGGAGGGGACACGATCGGACACGGGCCTTCTCTCCGGAATCCAAAAGGGCCCGACAGTTTCAAAAATTTTTATGTCTTCATTAGGCAGTGGTTCGGGGCCCAGGGTAGTGAAAGGCGGCGCATCACTCTCATGTGCCGTCGAGGCAAGTCAGGGCGTTTTGAAGCTGTCCGGAAAAGCGGGGAGGGGGAGGGGGTTTTCCCGGACCCCGATTACTATCCCTCCCTTTGGGAAAAGAGGTTGGCGAATTTGAGGAGGAGGGGGAAGATGAGGAAACATTTGCTGTGCCCTCGACCCAAAGGGGTTTGGGAAATCAAGGCTCCTCTCCCCATGAGTTTTGGATGCTCCTTTCCTCCAAACTGATCCTGCTTAAGGCCACAAATGAACAACATACGGGGTGCCACCCCCCTGGATCCCGGTACAAAAAAAACTCAGCCTTTCCCCCCCCCCCGAAAGAGAAAAAATCAGGAAAGAGACCTTCTATTGATCAATGGAGACATCTTTGCATTGCTTCACGTTCCTCAAAAGTCACGTGGAACAACATCACGAGTCAGCAGTAGAGTCCAAGTAGCCGACGGGAGCAGCAGGGAAGGGGAAAAGCCCAAGGGTGACCTCTGGGAATCTTTATTACCACCTCACCAACGCATGCAAACAGGGGACCATCCAAAAACAGAGACCACTTAAATAATGGGGCCGAACTGGTCTCAACACCGATTTTTTTGTATTTTCCGGACCCAATAGACTTTTGGGGGATCCAAAATGGAAAAGGCCCCAAACTCGCTCGCCCCCGCCCTAGAGGTGTTGCCCGTCCAGCAGCCGGTCATATCTGAGCGACATCAGCACACTGGGAGTCATTTCAACAAAGCTTTCCCGGCTTTCCACAATAATGTGGGTCGTTTGACTTTCATCAAAGAATGGCAGGATCTCGTGATGTTGTGGCCCCCCAAATTTCCGAGGTCACCATTAGTTGCCGGTTACTTCATTTCCTCTTTAAACAGAAGGTCCTCTTTAAAACTTTTTTTTTTTAAAAGTAATTTCTTACTGCAATTTTTATTTTCGTTTCCCCAAAAGTTTTTTTTTGCTGGTTTTGCTGTGAGGAGACTGTAAAAGACAGCAAGGTTTCATGACAACACCTATTCAATTCACTCACTTTATCTTTAGAAGTTTTCGCATTGTCAAGGGTTTTGAGGTCATGTTGCTGTGAGTACAGCTATAATCATGGTCCTTTGGATCAGAAATGTGGCTTCTAAGGGGCATTTCTCCCATCACAATTTTTTTAACAGTGGCTCAGAAGTAATTTTTATAACTTTTTGGGTCATGCTGCTTTGAAATGCAGCAATACTACGGGTCCTATTAAAAAAAAATTTGTTTCTAACAGCATTTGTTCTTCACAATTGTCAAATGTGGCTCAAGGGGTCATGTTTTGGAAATTTTTGGGGGCATTTTGCTGTGACAGCTGCTATATACAGGTTCCTATAATAAAAATTTTTTTGTTTTCTAACAGACATTTGTTCTTCACAATTGTCAAGAGTGCTCAAGAGTGATGGTGCTGTCAGAAAACAGGAATCGGTAGGACACTGTTAATGGACACATATTACAAAAAAGACTTGTTTTTGCAAGATCTTTAAATAGCTAGCAATACCTGTATTGAGAAACCCATTTATCAATAAAAAAGAGAAAAAAAGACATGGGTGGGATTCCATTCCTATTTTTAAAAATATGTTTTCTCGAATTAATTACTAAAAAACTTGCATGTACAAAATTAGCTGGTAAAAAAAAATTCCTCTGAATTGTACAAGGGAGGTACAGGAAAAACTTTGACCTGATGTAGTTATTCAGAGGACATGTGAGTATGGGAGCACTGGACAGAGAAACCAAGTACAGAGACAATTTCTCCAGCAGTTGAGTAAATGAGAAAATGAATGGCCAGAAAAAAGGAGCACCTGGGAGGGCAACAGAAAGCGTCAACCACAGTATTTCCAAGTGAGCCTCAATTGGTCCGGCACTTCATACGAGGGGCAAGCAACTACCCAGGTTTCTTGAACTGGTGTATGAGGAAGGCTGGAGGTCTTAATCACACTTCCGCTTCAGCACTCTGCTTCATGAACTTCTGTTTTCGTTTCTGCTTAATAAGGGCATTTTTACCGTGTTATAGATGACGGAGACGCAGCCTGGGCTTCACCGCACCCTCTGTAACTCGGGCCCTGTGCAGCTGAACCTGCGTGTTAATAGATGACAGACGCTAGTGGGCTCTCACCGCACCCACTGTAAGTACTGGCCCTGGCAGCGGACTCCGTGTTATTTGTCTGACAGACGCTAGCCTGGGATCTCACCGCATCCACTGTAAGTCTGCCTGGAGCTGGACCTCCGTGTTAACAGATGGCTGACGGCAGGCACTGGCTCTCACCGTTAGTGGCAATCAAGAGGAGCTTCAAATTTCTCTAAAAATCAGATTTTGAAAAAAGTGATTTCTGTGAGGTTAAGTAGTGTCAAAAAGGGCTCCTGGGCTGGACACAAATTTGCAAATTTGAGGCTTACATTTTCTGGGCGGGATGTCCACTATGGGGTCGCTTATTTGATCTCCAGGGGTGTCTGTCCCTATCACTGAAGAAGGATTTGGAGGAAAAAATGAAACCATGCATTTGAATTGGCTGATCACTCTCAGAAGCCAGGAGGGCAAATGTTCTTCTCAACTAAAGGAAGTGTTTTGGATAGAATTAGGAATTTTTTTTACTTATGGGGTGTGTGGACTAGTGTTGAAGTGGGTTGGGGGGAGGGGGGGGGGGGGGGGGGGGGGTCTTTTTATCAGACTCTAAGTTCGAAATCGGCAGGTTTTTATGGTGATCGAAATTTTTCAGATCATGCATAATTAAGGTTAAAATTGTGTCATCTATTAAGATCGCGCCATTTTCGGAGCTTCCTGTATTTTTGGCGGCAGACAAATAAGATTACAGATAGAGCCGGGTGAAGTGTGTGTGCGACGTATGACTGGGATGTGTATGGTTGCGATTGGCTGGAAAATCACTTACCTCGAATTACATAGAACAGCGTTTCCTGTTCAAGGCCTTAGTGTCTTCTAGCGTCTCATAGGAATAGGACGTGCGGCTCTGCACTGTGGCAAACAGACCTCAGCGAAAATGAGTCCATTTCTGCACAGTGAGAAAAAACCTCTTACTATTAGCTGTTATCCTTCCTATTTAGTTAGATTAGAGAGTTGAAGATTTCATGTAGTTAGCTAGAGAATTTAAACTGCATCAACGCTGTATAAGTCACGGGGGAGACGGGGGGGGGGGGGGCCGCGGGTGAAACACAGACAAGCTCTATCTATAAAGAACATGGATAAAGTTCACCAAGACTTAGTGTAGACCATTGCACTGCAATATCTTTAATATTAACAGGTTTGCTATTGAAATATTTCCTGGTATTGGGCAGCTGAACTTATATTGGATAACATCATTTCTAGTAACTGCAGGTCTCTTTTGTTAGGTGCAAAAACTCACCTTTTATTATCAGTATACATTTCAGATAAGTGTTCATTTTCATTTTTTACCCATTCACCTGTGTTGTATATCCACCATTGCAGGTAAATTACCAATCCAGCAATCTTGTCAGTCAACAGGTTGTTTGTTGCCAAAAAAAAAGTGTATCATACGAAAACTTTAACAGTTACGTGTTTTTTTGACTTTAGCCACCCTGCATTGTTCCATGATGCCAGCTTCCATGTAAATATTAAAACAGCAATTCTATAGTACCACCGGTGATTCGAAAGGTGCAAAAAAATACCGTTGTATTATAGGAAAACGTTAACCGTACGTGTTTGGTTCTTTTTGACTTTTGCGCACCAGCTTTGTTCATTGACGCAGATCCACGTAAATCTTAAAACAGCAAATTATAGTCACAACAGGTGAATTTAAAGTGCAAAAAATACCGTTTTTTTGGTTTTATTATAGGAAAACATAATAGATACGTGATTTTTGACTTTTGCGCCAGCTTTGTTCATTGACGCAGGATCCACGTAAATCTTTTAATACAGCAATTCTATAGTCACCACAGGTGAATGGAAAGGTGCAAAATAATACGTGTATCATACGTAAAACATAACAGATACGTGATTTTTTGTCTTTTGCGCCACCCAGTTTGTTCATTGACGCAGTTCTACGTAAATCTTAAAACAGGCAATTCTACAGTCACCACAGGTGAATTGAGATGCTAAAAAATACCATGTACTATACGATAACATAACGTTACGTGTTTTTTGACTTTGCCCAGTCCAGGATTTGTTGATAGGAACTTGGCGGTTAAAATTTGAATCAGCCAATTTTGTTTTGATTAGAGAGATTTGAGAATAGCTGTGATTTGCATCTTTTAATTAAAAAGACTTCCTAATAATTCCATACCTTTTCAAATGTTTATATTTCTTGAAATGGAGCGAAATGCAGGTGGTAAGCGGAGCAAAGAGTGGGTTTAGACATGGACGGTAGAGGTACGGAGGAGAAGGTGCTCCTTCAGTTGCTGGCGACAACACGCATTGCCAGCGGGTCGTCCAGTTGCTGGACCGTCAAGCCTGTCATGCTGGGTCAGGGCCTATGAATCTAAGTAAACGAACATAGTCGCAATCTGTCTTCAGTTGGTTAATGCAACTGATCCAGCAGGTCTTACCTTCCTCGTCTCCCAGTCACTGGCCACAAATGTCGTCATCAAGCATCACCAGCCTCCTCTCCAACACATGAAGCAGCCCAAATGTCAACTCGTGTACCCCACCACTGTGTAATTCATTGTCTGTAAGACCTCTTGATGACAAAATGCGGTGGGGTTTGGAAAAAAAAAAAGGCATGTTAAAAGATCAAGAGGATGATTTAATCTGCTCTGACGGCACCTGTTACTGATGCCATCAGAGGAGGTGAAGGAAGCCGGTCAATCTACAAAAATCCCTGGGCGGTCGTCTAACGCCTTGCAGTGCCCCTTGCTTGTAGCCGCGCTTCTGGATTAGAAAGTCAGGACGACCAAGTCACCTGTGTTGATGATTATGATGATGATCGTCATTGCGAGATTCCATCCTGCGTCTTTCCGAGGAATTGCTTGCGAGCGCTTCATCAGTTGGACGAGGAGGAAGACGATGGGGTAGTGTCAATTACGGGTCCCCCACAAAAAGGGAGAGGGCGGGTGCAGAAGTCGCTGATATGATTGCCAGCCACGGTCAGCGCAAAACCCGCTCCTGGCTTATCGCCGTCAAAAAGGTCAGGACCTCTCAGCCTGGGCTTCTTTGAGCAAGCCTCTGATTCACCCAGCGATTGTAATATGCCGCCTTTGCCTTAAAGCATAAGTAGAGGCAAGGAACCTTAAGTGGGTTAACCACCACCAACATGTCTAAGTACATGCAGCGAATGCATGAGTTGAAAAGGAGGGATAACACCTTGGCCAAAAGAGGCCAGACCGACGCCGGGCACCAACCACTGTCACACCTCTGTCTCCGCCTCTCTTCCTCCGCCACCACCAGCGTTCTCAGCTGCCCATGTCTCTCAGAGTCATGATCAGATCAGCTGCCGCTTCAGCTCCCACCGTCGCACGAGTACCACATAGCACCACAGAGCACCCACCCTACCCCTTCTCCTTCGCAGTTTGACCGACTGCATGCCACGGTTTTGGTGAGCAGAAGAACAACTTTAACCAAACCATCCCAAAGCCAAAAGCCCTGAATGTCGGCATTGCCAGGCTTTTTGGCCTTGGAAATGTTGCCTTTCTGTCTGGTGGACACAGATGGGTTCGCCACATCATGGCCCTCGCAAGCCCCAATACCAGATGCGAGCCTGACATTTCTTTGCCAGAAAAGCCGTCCCTGCCCTGGCGCCACGTGTCATCTAATAAATTTCAAAGCGCTTGTACTGCATCTGTGTCCGGAAAAAGTATCTCACCACCGACACATGGACTAGTACGCACGGGCCAAGGCCGCCTATTCTCTGTGACAAGCTCACTGGTAGCTGGGTGGATGTCTCTGGGGGTGACGGTGGCTCTCAGTCGGCGCACGCGCTTCATATAACTGCAGGGATGGTGCAGGGCTCTTTCCCCCAAGGGTCCTTGTTGGCAGTCACGTGCCCAGAGACACCATGCCGTGTTGAAATTAATCTGCCTTGGAGTCCATCCACACCCAGGTCAGGAGTGTGGAAGGCTCTCCGCACGAGACCGAGGGCTGGCTGGGTGACAGACCTTGTGCCAGGCAAAGGTGGTGTGCGGATAACGGGCGAATCTGCTGGGGGGTTGGATGAGGTGCGGATGGGGGGGCCGCCCCTTAAGAATTTGGTAGGCTGGAGCAATCCTTTGCCTGGTACATGTCATGAACCTTGTCGTCCAGTATAATTTCTAAAGAGCTACCCGGTCTGGACTGCCTGTGAAGAAGGCTCGAGGTTGAGTTCGCCACTTCCGCCGTTCGCACCCTTGCTTCGTCCCGCCTGCTGCGTTGCAGCGTCAGCTCGGCCCTCCCCGTCAAACCGTCTCATTGTTGATGTGGCAACACGCCGGAACATTCCACCCTCCACAAGCTCCAGCGATTGTGGAGCAGCGCCAATGCATTACGCAGTATGTAGTGACACATGGCCTGACAAGCAGCGGTGCACGACCCTCGAGGCTGTCGTTGACGGCCTCCGAGAGTGGAGGCAGGTGAAAGCGCTCTGCACCATCCCTTGCCAGTTTTGATTTTGAAGAAAGCACAAAATGGTCTGTGCGGACGATCTCCCTTGTCAGCAAATGAGCATTGTGGTGTGCTTTGTTCTGGAAACGATCGTTGGACACTTGAAAACATTCAGGTCCCGCCCAGCGTCGGAGGTGGAGACGGAACACATCCAGACACGGAGCCTTTCTCTCCGTCAATCCACAAAGGTCCGACGGTATTTTTTCGCGATTTTTTTCGGTCTTCATTAGGCAGTGGTTCAGGGTCCAGAGCTAGTGCAAGGCGGCACCTCTGCTTCCTGGGTGCATCATGAGGCAAGGTCTGGACTGTGTTCGAGCTGTGCGGAGAGGAAGCGGAGGAGGAGGAGGAGGAGGAGGAGGAGGAGGTATTCTGACACCGAAGTCCCATGCCTTGGAAAGAGGTGTAGCGTGAATATGAGGCAGATGAGGAAAAAATGAGTTTGCTGTGCCCTCTACCCAGTGGCTTGAGAAACTCAAGGCTCATCTCTCACATGAGTGCTTGGATGCTCCATTTCCTCGCAACATGATCCTCGCATTAAAGGCCATCAAAATGAACAACAGTTATGGGTGGTCCACCTCCTGGATCCCCGGGGTACAAAACAAAAACTCAGCATCTTTCTTCCACACCCAATAGAGGAGTAAATTGGGAGGAATGGAGACCTTGCTGATTGATAATTGGAGACTATCTGTTCAGGTCTGCTTCACGTTCTTCAAAATGTCACGTGGAACAAGCCAGTGAGCGTCGACTGCAGTAGAGTGCCAAGTAACCCGTAGCGGCAGCTGCGGAAGCAGCAGGCAAGGTGGCAGAAGTCTAATGGGTGACCTCTGGCAATCTTTTATTTACCAACCTCACCACGCTTGCATGCAGGCCACAGATACAACACCCCAGAGACAGCTTAAGATCATGGTGCTGACTATCTGAGGCTCAACACCGATGTTTTTGTATGTGTCCGGACAAATAGACTTCTGGGTATCCAAAAATGACGATGGCCCGAAGAAAGCTCTTGCGCTGGCCTCTTCCTGGTTCTCCTAGCTTCTTTTCTTTTACGTCTCTTAGAAGCTCTCTCTGTTCCTTTTCCTCTTCCCCGTCCCTCGTTCTGGCTAGCCACGCATAGAGGTGCCCAGCAGCCAGCGTGAATATTCCTGAGCGGACCTTTCAGCACAGCCGGAGGTGTCATTAAGACAAAACGCATTCTGGGCTTTCCACAGAAATGTGGATCGTTTGACTTTCATCAAGATGGAAAAATCAGCATGGATTCATCTGATAATGTTGTGGCCCCACTTGCTGTGTCACCGATTGTTGCTGGTTACTTCACATTCCTCTCCAAACAGGAAATGGTCCTCTTGAAAAACTTATTTTTAAATTGATCATTTTAACTGCAATTTTTATTCTCAATTCCCCCAAACAGTTCATTTTGCTGGTTTTTGCTGTGAGGAGACTAAAAGACACCTAGGTTTCATGACAAAAACCTTATTCCATTTACTCACTTCTTCTTTAGAATTTTTCACATTGTCAATAGTTTTGGGTTCATGTTGCCTCCACAATTTTTAAACGGTGGCTGAGAAAGTTCATATTTTAATTTTTGGTGGTCATGTTGCTGTGAGATACAGATTCTTCATGGTCCTTTGGAACTGAAATGTGGCCTTCTAGTGGCATTCTCTTCACAATTTTTAACAGTGGCTGAGAAGTCATTTTTTTAATTTTTTTGGGTCTGCTGCTTGGAAAATTCAGCAATACTACAGTTCCTATTCTAATAATGTTGTTTTAATAGACATTTGTTCTTCTCAATTGTCAAAAGTGGATCATGGGTTAATCGTTTTGAATTTTTGGGGGGCATTTTGCTGTGAATGCAGCTATACTACAGGTCCTATTCTAAAAAATTTTGTTTCTAACAGACATTTGTTCTTCACATGTGTCCAAAGTGGCTAATGGGTCTTGCTGTGAATTTTTGGAGGCATTTTGCTGTGTCATGCAGTATAATACAGGTCCTATTTAAAAAATGTTGTTCTCTTAACGACATTTGTTCTTAACAATTGTCAAGAGAGTGGCTCAAGGGTGATGGTTGCTGTCAGAACAGGAATAAGGTAGGACACTGTTAATGGACCATATTGCCAAATGACTTGTTTTTGCAAGATCTTTAACATAGCTATCAATCCTTATTGAGACAACCTATTAATACAATTAAATAAAGAGAAGAAACAAAGGACGATGGTGGGATTCCATCCGATTTTAAAAATGTGGTTTTCTAGATTTAAAGTCCTAAAAACCTTGCATGTAAAAAAGAGCTGTTAAAAAAATTCCTCTGGAATTGTACAACGGTGGTACAGGAAAAACTGACCAGATGTAGAAGTTATTCAGAGGACATGGAGTATGGGCACGGAAGAGAACAAAGTACAGAGACCAGCACGTTGAGTAAAATTGAGAAAAAGCATGCAAGATAAATAAAACTGGCACTGGTGTAAGGAGCGTAACCACCTAGGTATTGCCAAGTGAAGCTCCAATTGGTCCACACTCATATG
The DNA here is from genome assembly GCA_025379985.1 of Phyllomedusa bahiana. Taxonomy (NCBI): domain Eukaryota; kingdom Metazoa; phylum Chordata; class Amphibia; order Anura; family Hylidae; genus Phyllomedusa; species Phyllomedusa bahiana. Next base: position 80,100 of record JAODAL010015488.1, read on the forward strand.
GAGGGGCAAGCGCTACCAGGTATGACTGTGTACTGAGGAAGGCTGGAGTTCTACACTTAGCTTCCGCCACTCTGCTTCAGCACGACAGTTTTCGTAGCTGCGTCATCAGGGCTTTTAACCTGCGTGTTAAAGATGACGGACGCCAGCCTCGGCTTCACCGCCACCCACTGTAACTCGGCCCTGGGTCTATGCTGTTGGCCAGGAAGGTTTAGGTCAATGTCCCAGTGAAATTAAAATGGTGGTTGAAAGACTCCTTTTTCGGCATTTTTAAATCTGGGGGTTATGCAGGTTTGGGGCTCATGCTGTGGCAGGACAGGTATAGTCAATGTCCAGTGAAACTAAAATGGTGGTTGAAAGACTCCTTTTTCCGGCATTTAAATGTGGGGGGTCATGCAGGTTTGGAGCTCATGCTGTGGCCAGGACAGGTATTAGTCATTGTCCGTGAAACTAAAATGGTGGTTGAAAGGGGACTCCTTTTTCGGCACTTTTTAAATGTGGGGGTCATGCAGGTTTGGGGTGCATGCTGTGGCCCAGGACAGGTATAGTCAATGTCCAGTGAAATAAAATGGTGGTTGAAAGACTCCTTTTTCCGGCACTTTTTAATATAGGGGTTATGGCAGGTTTGGGGCTCTTGCTGTGGCCCGGACAGTGGTATAGTCAATGTCCAGTGAACTAAATGGTGGTTGAAAAGACTCCTTTTCCGGCACTATTTAAATGTGGGGGTCATGCAGGTTTGGAGCTCATTGCTGTGGCCAGGACAGGTATAGTCAATTGTCCAGGTGAAACTAAAATGGTGTTGAAAGCTCCTTTTACCGGCACTTTTTAATGTGGGGGTATGCAGGTTTGGGGCTATGCTGTGGCCAGTACAGGTATAGTCATGTCCAGTGAAACTAATATGGTGGTTGAAAGACTCCTTTTTCGGCCACTTTTAAATCTGGGGGTTATGCAGGTTTTGGGGTCTGCTGTGGCCACCGACAGGTATAGTAATGTCAGTGAAAACTAAAATGGTGTTGAAAGACATCCTTTTTCCGGCACTTTTAAATCTGGGGGTCATGCTGGTTTGGCGGGTCATGCTGCGATTCGGACAGGATATTTCAATGTCTGTTCATGTAGATGATGGTTCAATCATTCTGCCTTCTGGCACTTTTTAATTTGTGGGTGATACAGGTTTAAGGATATTCTTGTGGTACAAGACCGAGGGATAGTGAATGGTGTGTGTTTTTTTTTTTTCTGTGGCTTTTATAACTCATGTGAGCTAAGATGTAGCAGTATACATTTGACTGTTGTGGATGTTAAGTCCAGATCTCCAGCATGTTTGGGTGTAAGAATGAAGGTGTTGTTGCTCTCCATAGTTTTAATGGTCATCGGTGATGAGAGGTCTACGACTATCGAAAAACTTATCGATGGTGGCGACTATCGACTATCGCCTGATTGGTCGATAGCCAACGTAATGCTCAACACTCGTGTGGACGGATTAACACATCTACAAGTGTAAATATACTTTAAAAACTGCAGGGAGGGGTTGTATGCTGTATGTTATCACACTTGAAAAAAAAGCAAATTGATATTAATGTAAAATATAATATAAAAATTTCCCTAAATAAATTCTGTAAACAATTGTCAGTTACAAAAAAAATTATAAATGGACAGTCACTGTAAAAATAGCTTAGTGCCACTTTGTGATCTGTGGGGTCAAACCAGGTTTTAAGAGGTCATTCTGTGGGTACCGGAACAGAATATTTGTCAATGTCCAGTGAAACTAAAATGGTGGTTGAAAAAACTCTTTTCCGGCACTTTTTAAATCTAGGGGTCATGCAAGGTTTGGGGCTATGCTGTGGCTCAGGACCAGGGATAGTCTATGTCCAGTGAACTAAAATGTTGGTTGAAAGACTCTTTTTTCCGGACTTTTTAATCCTGCGGGTCAGACAGGTTTGGGGCTATGCTGTGCCCAAGACAGTATAGTCACTGTCCAGTTAACTAAATGGTGGTTGAAAGACTCACTTTTCCCGCTACTTTGAAATCTGTGGGTTAGACAGATTTACATGGTCATTTCTGCGGTACAGGACAGATAATTGTCAATGTCCCAGTTAAACTAAATGGTGGTTAAAGACTCCCTTTTTCGAATTTTTAAAGCTGGGAGTCATGCAGAAGAACGTTCGGGGCTCCATGCTGTGGCCCAGGACAGGTATAGTCAATGGACAGTGAAACTAAAAATGGTGGTTGAAAGGATTCTTTTTGCGGAACTTTTTAAATCTGGGGTCCTGAAGGGTTGGGCTCATGCTGTGGCCAGGACAGTTTAGTCAATGTCCAGTGAAATAAAATGGTGGTTGAAGACTCTTTTTGCTGGCACTTTAAAATCTGGGGGTCATGCAGGTTTGGGGCTCATGCTGTGGCCCAGGACAGTCATATAATAGGCAATGTCCAGTGAAACTAAAATGGTGAGTTGAAAGAATCCTTTTGCGGCACTTTTTAATCTGGGGGGTCATGGCAAGTTTGGGGCTCATTGCTGTGGCCCAGGACAGGTATAGGTCAATGTCCAGTGAACTAGATGAGTGGTTGAAAGACTCCTTTTTACGGCACTTTTTAAATTGGGGGTCATGCAGATGTTTGGCGGCTCAAGGCTGTGGCCAGGGACAGGTTTAGTCAAAGTTCAGTGAAACTAAAATGGTGGTTGGAAAGACTCCTTTTTCCGGCCCTTTTTAATCTGTGGGTAGACAGGTTTAATGGTGCTTTTCTGCGGTACAGGACAGATATATTCAATGTCCAGTGAAACTAAAATGGTGGTGAAAATCTCCTTTTTTGCGGCACTTTTTAAATCTGGGGGTCATGCAGGTTTGGGGTCATGCTGTGGCTCTGGACTAGCGTAAGTCCATTGTCCAGTGAAACTAAATTGGTGGTTCAATGGACTCCTTTTTCGGAACTTTGTTAATCTGGGGGTAATGCAGGTTCGGGGCTACCATGCTGTGTCCCATGGACAGGTATGTCATTGGCCATGTGAAAACTAACAATGGTGGTTGGAAAGACTTCTTTTTGCGGCACTTTTTAAATCTGAGGGTCATGCAGGTTTGGGCTCATGCTGTGGCTTGGACAGGTAAGTCATGTCCAGTGAAACTAAAATGGTGTTGAAAGACTCCTTTTGCAGCACTTTTTAAATTGGGGGTCATGCAGGTTTGGGGCTCTTGCTGTGCCATGACAGGTATAGTCAATGTCAGTGAAACTAATTTGTGGTCTGAAGACTCCTTTTTTGCGGCACTTTTTAAATCTGGGGTCATGCAGGTTTGGGGTTCATGCTGTGGCCCAGGCAGGTTTGTCATGTCCCGTGAAACTTAAAATTGGTGGTTGAAAGGGTCCTTTTTCCGGCACTTTTTTAATCTGGGGGTCATGCGGTTTGGGGCTTGCTGTGGCCGGACAGGGATAGTCATGTCCCGTGAACTAAATGGTGTTAAGATTTCCCTTTTTTCCGGCACTTTTTAATTTGGGGTTTATACAGGTTCCATGCTGTGGCCCAGGAAGGTATAGTCAAGTCCCGTGAAAAATAAAAAAGGGGGTTGAAAGACTCCTTTTTTGGCACTTTTAAATTTTGGGGGGTCTGCAGGTTTGGGGCTCGGTGGCCCAAAGTTTTCAG
>JAODAL010015489.1:0-83719 GCA_025379985.1 Phyllomedusa bahiana
TTTAAATCAATACAGTTACGTGTTTTGACATTTGCAACACACAGTTTAACACATAAATTAATTCACTATTCCCCTCACATGTTAATTAGAACATAATACATCTTAAAACAACATACAACGTGTTGAATTCAAAACACTGTTTATCAAAACTTACGTTTTAACTTTTTCCACCACTATTGACCAGAATAAATTAAAAAATTATATCACAATAAATAGTGATTGTTTTTACCACATCATTACGGTTTTGATTTGACAGCATTTCATTACCCAGATCAAAATAAAAAAAAAAAAAAAAAAAAAAAAACATAACAGTTACTGTTTTTTGACTTTGCGCACCAGCACTGTTTATTGACGCAGCATCTACTAAATCTTAAACAGCAATTCTATATCACCACAGGTGAATAAAGGTGCAAAAAAACGTTTATTAATCAAACAAATACGTGTTTTTTTGACTTTGCGCACCCACACTTTTTGACGACATCTACGTAATCTTAAACAGCAATTCTATATTCACCCAGTAATTGAAAGTGCAAAAAATACGTTTATTATATCAAAACATAACATTACGTGTTTTTGACTTTTGCGCACCCAGCATTTCATTGACGCAGCATCTACGTAAATCTTAAAACAGCAATTCTATATTCACCACGGTGAATTGAAAGGTGCAAAAAATACGTTTATTATATCAAAACATAACATTACGTGTTTTTGACTTTTGCCACTCAGCACTGTTCATGACGCAGCATCTACTAAATCTAAAACAGCAATTCTATATTCACCACAGTGAATTGAAAGGTCAAAAAATACAGTTTATATATCAAAACATAACATTACGTGTTTTTTGACTTTTGCGCACCCAGCACTGTTCATTGACGCAGCATCTACGTAAATCTTAAACACAATTCTATATTCACCACAGTGAATTGAAAGTGCAAAAAAACAGTTTATTATATCAAAACATAACATTACGTGTTTTTTTGACTTTTGCGCACCCAGCACTGTTCATGACGCAGCATCTACGAAATCTTAAAGCAGCAATTCTATATTCACCACAGGTGAATTGAAAGGTGCAAAAAATACATTTTTTATTATATCAAAACATAACAGTTACGTGTTTTTTTGGACTTTTGCGCACCCAGCACTGTTCATTCACGCAGCACTACGTAAATCTAAAACATCCATTCCCTATATTCACCACAGGTTAATTGAAATGGTGCAAAAAATACAGTATATTTATATCAAAACATAACAGTTACGTGTTTTTTGACTATTGCGCACTCAGCACTTTCATTGACGCAGCATCTACATAAAATCTTAAAACCAACAATTCATATATTCACCACAGGTGATTGGAAAGGTGCAAAAAATACAGTTTAATTATATCAAAACATAACAGTTACGTGTTATTTGACTTTTGCCACTCAGCCCTGTTCATTGACGCAGTCTCTATCTACGAAATCTTTAAAACATCAATTCATATTCACCACAAGTTGAATTGAAAGTGTGCAAATAACATTTATTAATCAAAACATAACAGTTTACGTGTTTTTTTGACTTGTTGCGCACTCAGCACTGTTTCATTGACGCAGCATCTCGTAAACTTAAAACAGCAATTCTATATTCACGCACAAGGTGGAATTGAAAGGTGCAAAAAATACATGTTTATTATATCAAAACATAACAGTTACGTGTTTTTTGACTTTTGCGCACCATGCACTGTTCATCTGAACGCAGCATCTACGTAAATCTTAAAATAGCCATTCCTATATTCACCACAGGTGAATTGAAAGTGCCAAAAATACAGTTTATTATATCAAAACATAACAGTTACGTGTTTTTGACTTTTTGCGCTCCCAGCACTGTTCATTTCTTACGCAGCATCAACTAAATCTATAAAATAGCATTTCTATATACACCACAGTTTAATTGAAAGGGTGCATAAATAATACAGGTTTATAAAACAAAACAGTAACAGATTACGGTTTTTTGACCTTTTGCGACTCAGCAATGTTCATTTACGCATGCATCTACGTAAATCCTTACAACATCCATTTCTGATATTCACCACAGTGAATTGAAAGGTGCGAAAAAATACAGTTTATTATATCAAAACATAACAGTTACGTGTTTTTGACTTTTGCGCAACCCAGCACTGTTCATTGACGCATGCAGTCTACTGAAATCTTAAAATAGCAATTCTATATTCACCACAGGGAGAATGAAAGGTGCAAAATAATACAGTTTACTAATATCAAAACATAACAGTTACGTGATTTTTGTTCCTTTGCCGCACCCGGCACTGTTCATTGATGCCAGCATCTAACGTAAACTTCAAAATAAGCAAATTATATCACACCGGTGAATATGAAGTGCAAAAAATACAGTTTATTATATCAAAACATAACAGTTACGTGTTTTTTTGACTTTTTCGCACTCAGAACTTTTCATTGACGCAGCACTACGTAAATCTTAAAATACAATTCTATATTCACCACAGGTAATTGAAACAAAAGGGCAAAAAATACAGTTTATTATATCAAAACATAACAGTTACGTGTTTTTTGACTTTTGCGCACCACAGCATGTTCATTGACGCAGCATCTACGTAAATCTTAAAAACAGCAATTCTATGTATTCACTGCACAGGTGAAATTGAAAGGTGAAAAAATACAGTTTTATTATATCAAAACAGAACATTTACGTGTTTTTTGAGACTTTTGCTCACCCTGCACTGTTCATTGACGCAGCAATCTACGTATAAACTATGAAAATAGCAATCAATATTCACCACAGGTGGAATTGAAAGAGTTGCAAAAAACTACAGTTTATTATATCTATACATAACTTTTACGTTTTTTTTTTACTTTTGCGCACCCAGCCCTGTTCATTGACGCAGCATCTACGTAAATCTTAAAACAGCAATTCTATCACGTTCACCACAGTGACTTGAAAGTTGGCAAAAAATACCATTTATTATACCAAAAGATAACAAATACCGTGTTTTTTTGGACTTTTGCCCAGTCCCAATTGTTGATAACCCTGTCAGTTTTTTTTTTTTTTTAATTTTATTTTTTTTTTATGTTTAAAATTTGAATCCAGCATTTTGTTTTGATTAGTAGGGATTTTGAGAATAGCTGTGATTTTGCCGTCTTTTAATAAGAGACTTTCCAAAACTATTCCATACCCTCTCAAATTTTATATTTCTGAACATGGAGCGAAATGCCAGGTGGTAAGCGAGCAAAAGAGGGGGGGGTAGCACATGGAGGTAGAGGTACGATAAGAATGTGCTCCTTCCAGTGCTGCGACAACTCGCATGCCAGCGGATCGTCAGTTGCCAGGACCGACAGGCCTGTCATCGCTGGTCAGGGCCCTGTGAAGTCTAAGTACGAACATCGTTCGGCTCACAATCTGTCCTACAGTGGTTAATGCAACCTGCATCTAGTCATTCTTACCTCCTCGTCCTCGCAGTCACGGCCACAAATGTCACATCAGCAATCATCAGCATCCGTCCAACATGAAGCACCCAAAATGTCAACTCGTGTACCCACGCACTGTGGATAATCCATTGTCCTAAGACCTCTTTGATGACCAAAATGCGGTTGGGTCAGAAGGCATGTTAAAAGATCCAAGAGGATGATTTTAGTCTGCTCTGACGCCCAGTTACGATGCCATCAGACAGGAGGTGAATGATAAGCCAGTCAATCGGCAAAAAAATCCTCGGGCGGTCGCAACGCCTTGCAGTGCCCCTTGCTTTAGCCCGCAGCTTTCTGGATGCAATGAAAGTCTCCAGGACGACCAAGTCACCTTTGTTGATGAAATGATGATGATGACGACATTGCCGGATCCATCCTGGTCCTTTTTCCGCGAATTTCTTGCTTGCGAGCGCTTCATCATGGGACGAGGGAGGAAGACGATGGGTAAGTGGTCAAACGGGTCCCGCCACAAAAAGGGAGAGGGCGGTCCGCGGAAGACCCCAGATATGATTCCGCCAGCCACGTTCAGCGCAAACCCGCTCCTCTGTTATCGCCGCAAAAAGGTCCAGGACCTCTCAAGCCTGGGCCTTTCCTTTGAGCAAGCCTCTGATTCACTCCAGCGATGTCCATATGCCGCCTTTGCCGTAAACGCATAATTAGAGGCAAGAACTTTTAAGTGGTTAACCACCACCTAAAAAAGGCCAACATGTCTATCACATGCAGCGAATGCAGTAGATGAAATGGAGGGAACACTTTGGCCAAATAAAACAAAGGGGCCAGACCGACGCCGAGCCTCCAACCACTGTTCACACCCTCTGTCTCCGCCTCCTCTCTCCTCACCGCCACCACCAAGCGTTCCCTCAGCTGCCCATGTCCTCTCCAAGTCATGATCAGGGATCAGCCTCCACTTCAAGCCTCCACCGTCGCCCGAGTACCACCAGCACCCACCATAGACCCATCCTACTCCTTCTCCTTCCGCCAGTTAGACACCTGCACGCCGTACAGCGGCCAGTCTACAGCCACGCTCTTCTGTCTTCCAGGTTGGGAGCAGAAATGAAACACTTTAACCAAACCGATCCCAAAGCAAAAGCCTGAAATGTCGGCATATGCCAGGCTTATTGCCTTGGAAATGTTGCCCGTTTCCGTCAGGAGGACACAGTGGGTTCCGCCACGTCATGGCCCTCGTTTCCCCCAATACCAGATGCCGAGGCAGGCATTTTACTTTGCCAGATTAAAGCCGTTCCCTGCCCTGGCCAGCCACGGGTCATCTGAAAATTTCAAGCGGCGTTGTCTGCATCTGTGTCCGGAAAAGTCCATCTCACCACCACGACACATGGACTAGTAAGCACGGCCAAGGCCGCTATATCTCTGTGACAGCTCACTGGGTGAGCTGGTGATGTCCTCTGGCGTAGGTGACGGTGGCTCTCAGGCTCGGCGCACGCTCTTCAAAAACCGCAGGGATGGTGCAGGCTCTTTCCCCAAGGACCTCTGTTGGCATCACGTAGCCCCAGATACACGCAGTTCCCGTGTTGAAATTAATCTGCCTTTTTGGGGGGACCGTACACAAAAGGTCAGGAGCTGGGGGGAGGGCCTAAGCAAAGAAAACCGAGCGCGGGCCCTGGGGGGAAAAAACCCTTGTGCCAGGAAAGGTGGTTTTGGGGAAAAAAAAACGGGCGAAAATCTGTGGCCGCCTTAAGATCGGTGGCGGGGAGACACCCCTTGCCGGGCACAGGGTTTAAACCTTGTCGCCCAGAAATTTCTAAAAAAGCCCCCCGGGGGTTTTGGACTGCCTGTTTAAAGAAGGCCCCGGGGTTTTGGGAGTTCGCATTTCCCGTCGTTCGCACCCTGCTTCTTTCCCTCCGGCTGCGTTGAAGCGCCCACTTTTCCCCTCCCGTAAACCCGTCTATTTTTGACGGGCAACACGCGGGAAATTTCCCAACCCTCCACTGCTCCGGATTTTGGGCACCCAGCGAAATCCCCATTACGCAGAAACAAAAGGGGGAAAAAGGGCCCTGAAAAAGGCAGGGGTTTACGGCCCTTGGGGTTTTTAAACCCAACCCCGAGAGTGGGGGCCCGGGGTGAAAAAAAAGTTGCACCCCCTTTGGGCCAAGTTTTGAAAAAAGCCCCAAAATGGTCAGTGGGGACAATGCCTTTGTCGAAAGAGCTTTTGTGGTAATCTTAGTTCGGGAAAAACGATTTTGGGAAACCACTTGAAACACGGGTCCCGCCAGCGTTTTTGGGGAGGAGAGGGGGCCACAAAATTGCGGAAAGGGAAACCCTTTTTTCTCTCCGCCCAAATCCACAAGGCCCGACATTTTTCACAATTTCATGGGTTTTCCTTCATTGGGCAGGGGTTTTGGGGGTTTTCCAGAGTTTGGAAAGGTGGCGCACCCAGCTCTCGGGGGGGGCATCATCTCAGGAAAGGGCCCAGGGCTTTTGGGGGAAGCTGTGGGGGGAGGGGCAGCGGGGGGAGGAGGAGGAGGTTTCCAAAAAAACCCCGAGGTTAACGACGCCCCTTTCCCTTGGAAAGAGGTTGGCGCGAATTTGAGGCGGAGGGGGAAAAGAGGGGGAAAAATCATTTTGTAGTGCCCCTGGGCCCCCAAGGGGGCTTGGGAAATAAAGGGGCCCCAAATCTCTACATGAGTGTTTGGGAAACCCGGTTTTCCTTTTCCCCCAAACATATCCTGCATTTAAGGCCTAAAAATTTGAAAAAACAGTTACTGGGTGGACCCTCCTGGACCCCCGGGTACAAAAAAAAAAAATCAGCACTTCCTTCCACCCCCAAAGGGGAGAGAAAAAATGCAGGAAATGGAGACCTTGCTGATTGATCAACTGGAGAATCTGTTGCTTTCTGCTTACGTTCCCCAAATGTCAGGTTTGAAAAACCCATCAGGGGCCCGTGACTGATAGAGTGCCAAGTAGGCGTAGCGGCCGCGGGCGGGCAAGGTGGCAAAAGGGCCTAATGGGTGCCCTCTGGAAATTTCTTTGTTTACCACCCCCCAAAAGCTTGCAAATGCGGGGCCCACAATCCAACACAAAGGATCAGCTTAAGATCTTGGGGAACGATTTTTTTTGCGTCTAAAACACCGATTTTTTTCCCATGTTTTTCCGGGACCAAAATAGATTCTGGGTACCCAAAAAAATGGACAAAAGGGGGCCCGAGCTGGCTCTTTCCCCCCTTTGGGGTGTTGCCCGGGCCCCAGCACCCCAGCGTCTTTTTCTGAGGGCCCCTTCACCCAAAAGGCTGGAGGGTCATTACGGACAAACAATCCGGTTTTTCCCACGATAAATGTGGATCTTTTTGATTTTCTTAAAGTTGAATCGGGCATGGTTCTCTGATTTTTGTGGCCCAATTGCCGGGGTCACCGTTTAGTTCCCAAAGTCCAACTTAAACTTTCCCTTTTTAAAACAGAAATGGCCCTCTTGAAAAACTTTTTTTTAAAAATGATCTTTTTCTTACAAAAATTTTTTTTTCTTTTCCCAACAGTTATTTTGTGGTTTTGCTGTGAGGAGACTGTAAAAGACGGCAAGGGGGGTTTTCATGAAACACCCCTATTTCCCTTTACTCACTTTATCTTTAAAAAAGTTTTCGCATTTTTCAATGGTTTTGAGGTCATGTTGCTGTGAGATACGAATAAAAAATGGTTTCCTTTTGGGGGCAGAAATTTTGGCTTCTAAGTGGCCCTTTCTCCCTCACAAATTTTTTAAAAATGGGGCCCGGGGGGAAGTCATTTTTATAATTTTTTTGGGGGATGCTGCTTTGAATTGGGAGCAATATAAGGTCCCATTTTAAAAAAAATTTTTTCTAACAGACATTTTTTCTTCACAAAATTTTCAAGAGGGCTCAAGGGTGATGGGTTTTTGTGAAAAAGGAATAGGTTTTGGGCCCCTTTTTTAATGGGGCACATTTTTGGGAAAAAAGACTTGTTTTTTTCAAGATCTTTTAAAATTTGCTACAAACCCCGTATTGAGACAAACCCCTTTTAATTTCAAGAAAAAAAAAAGAAAAAACAAAGGGGCATGGTGGGATTCCATCCCATTTTTAAAAAAGTGTTTTTTTTTGAATTTTAAAATACTTAAAAAAAATTGCATGTACAAATAGCTGTTTAAAAAAAAACCCCTGAAATTTTACAAGGGGGGTACAGGGGAAAACTTGACCAGATGTAGGTTTTTACGGAGGACATGGAGTATGAGCACGGACAGGAAAAAAGTTTAAAAGGGCCAAATTTCCCCCAAACTCGTTAGGGGAAATGAGGGAAAAAAAAATGCCCCAAAATTTTAAAAGGGGACCTGGGTGTTTCCCGAAGGGGTTAACCACAGTATTTCCAAGTTTAAACTCAATTGGTCCACCTCATACGGGAAGGGGGCAAGCGCTACCCCGGTATTTCTGTGTACAGGGGAAGGCTGGGTTCTCCCTTCCCCCTTTTCCCCACTTGCTTCGCACGACAGTTTTTATTCTGCGTATCAGGGCATTTTAAACCCGCGTGTTAATAGATGACGGCGCCCGCCTGGGCTTTCCCCCCGCCAAACCCCCTGTAAATCCGGCCCTGGGTCATGCTGTGGCCCCGGGACAGGTTATAGTCATGTCCAGTGAAACTAAATGGTGGTTGAAAGACTCCTTTTTCCGGCACTTTTTAAATGTGGGGGTCATGCAGGTTTGGGGCTCATGCTGTGGCCCAGGACAGGTGTATAGTCAATGTCCAGTGAAACTAAAATGGTGGTTGAAAGACTCCTTTTTCCGGCACTTTTTAAATGTGGGGGTCATGCAGGTTTGGGGCTCATGCTGCGTTCCAGGACAGGGATATTCAATGTCCAGTTCAAGTAACATGATGGTTCAAATCATACTGCCTTCTGGCACTTTTTAATTTGTGGGTGATGCAGGTTTAAGGGTCAGGCTGTGGTACAAGACAGGGATAGTAAATGGTCTGTGACTTTTTTTCTGTGACTTTTATAACCTAAGTGTGTTGCCTAAGATGTAGCATGTATCCATTTGACTGTTGTGGATGTTAATTTCAGCTTCTCCAGCCTTGTTTGGGTGTAATAATGAAGGTGTTGTTTTGCTCTCCCATAGATTTTAAAATGGTATCGCGCATAATCGATGCTCACTATCGAAAAACCTTATCGATAGCGGCCGACTATCGATCGATCTCGATAGCCAACGCAATCGCTCAACACTAATCTTACCCAATCAGATTCACATTCTATGGAGTCTGAAACATCGATCCCTTGTGCTCAGCCCGATGTAAGTGATTCTTTTTTTAGGGTTGAATCACCAGTTAAATGTATTCAATACGGTGGAAAAAAGTTTCTTACCACTCAATCCCAATGTACAAATCCAGTCACCCCTTCTAGACAGAAAAAGAAAATTAAAAATAGAGGACAGAGAGGCTTCCAGAGCAGAAAAGTACACCAAGCCAGATATTTCTCCCTAATTAAGCACAAAAAGAAAGCTTTAAGGAAAGCTCATATGGTTTCACAGAAAAAACTGGAAAAAATTTTTAATCTTTCAAATTATGTCCTTACCCCCATGGAAGAAGCTATTCTGAAAAAAGGCTTAGGTTTTAGCCCTGATAATAAAATCAATGATTTTACCGTATTTCAAGATGTTCAGGCCTTTATAAGAAAACTCACTCTTAAACGATTTTTTAATAGTAAAAAAACTAAAAAAGACACCCCAATACCACCTCTGGAATTAGAAACTACCCCAGGTCGATTGGGACCCCCGGTCAAACCCAAATCCAAATTCTACCCTATTTCATCTCAAGGGAATTTTATACCAGTATTCTCAGAATTGGTTACCACTGACCTGAGGAAAATTCAGAGTAAATTACCCTTAAAGCCAAATTTATCTACTAAAGAAATTAAGACATTGGATAAATTATCAAAAAATACCAATATTGTAATTAGAAATGCAGACAAGGGAGAAGCGGTGGGTTTTTTTCCGAACTATCTTTCTTATAATACAGAAGCATTAAGAATTCTTAATGATACCTTCTATTATAGTGAAGTAAATCCAGATGTACATGAGTCTCTTAAATAACTTATAATAACTTTATTAAAGATAATTTTGAGAAATATCTCTAAAGATGAAAAATTATTTTTAACAGTAGTTAATTATACTATACCGTTCTTCTACCACTTGCCTAAAATCCACAAAAACCAAGTGGATCCTCCAGGACGTCCAATAATATCGGGCATAAATTCCATTTTATCGAATCTATCGCATTTTCTGGATATTCAATTTCAACCTTTAGTAGAACGTTTATCAAGCCATCTAAGAGATTCAGATGCAATTTTGAAAGACTTGGTAGGGACAACTTGGGAAGAAAATCAAATATTAGTCACATTAGATGTCACGTCCTTATATTCTAATATTAACCACAACATAGGACTTATAGCAGTAAGGCAATTCTTGGATACGGAATCTACATTCTCCACTGATTTTAAAGAATTTTTAATTAAGGGTCTAGAATTAATTTTAACAAATAATTTTTTCCAATATGGTGAAACTCATTTCCCCCAAAAAAAGTAGGGGTGGCTATGGGCACGAAAGAAGCACCTTCAGTAGCTAATCTTTTTATGGGGGCTTTTGAGACTAATTTTATCACTAATATTAATAATCCTTTCTATCAATATATTTCATATTATAAAAGATTTATAGATGATTTGATTTTAATTTGGAAGGGTCCCATGGAATCGTTCAATTCCTTTTTAGAGTTTTTAAATAATACCTCATGGGGCATTACTTTTACTGCCACTACTCATGCAACTCATATTACTTTCCTTGATCTGGATATCTATGTAGATGAGGGCAAATTGGTCTCGAAAACACATTTCAAGCCCACTGATTCGAATAACTATCTGGCGTATGACTCTAATCACCAAAAGAAATGGCTAAATAATATACCGTATGGGCAATTCAGACGCATAAAAAAGAATTGCACAAAAGAAAGTGATTTTAAAACCCAAGCAAAATCATTGAAAGAGAAATTTATTAAAAAAAAATATCCGAAAGCTCTACTAGAAGGCGCATACAATAAAGCGGCAGCACAAAGTCAAGACTTCTATTTAACAAACTTAAATGATAAAAAAGAAAAACGAAAAGAATATGATCTCTGTTTTATCACAACCCATACTTCTCAATTTAGAGAGATCCAAAAAATAATTGATCATCATTGGGGCATTTTGTTACATGATCCAATCTTAAAAAGGGGTTATTCCTAAACGCCCTAAATTTATTTATCGTAAGGCCCGTACCTTAAAAAATATTCTTGCCCCCTCACGTCTCAAACAACATACCCAGATGAAGGAAAATGAAACATCTGAAATAACTAAACCTAAGGGCTCATACCCATGCGGTCACCCATTATGTAAATGTTGTGGACAAATCGTACAGAACGATTTTTTTCAATCCACAACAACTGGGGAGAAGTTTAATATTAAAAACCACCTTACTTGCACCAGCACTTTCATTATTTATCTCATTACCTGTAATTGCGGAATGCAATATATAGGCAAAACTACAAACAAATTGTCTAGAAGTCTAATTAATCATAGATATGACGTAACGCATGGACTCATAGTTTATAGTCTGCCACGCCATTTGCAATTAGCACACAATAGCCATTCCCCTGATTTCACCATTCAGCCTATTGAAAGTATTAACCTCAAAGTTTTGGACAGACCAAAAAATTTAAGCCAGAGAGAAATCTACTGGATGTATAAATTAAATACCCTTGCCCCACACGGTCTCAATGAAATCCAGGAGACAGTAATTTAAAATATACCCATTTTATTGGTAGAATTTTTAAACAAATTCTGTTTTTTCTGTATATGGCTAAATAATGCCCTTTGACAACTTTTGCTTTCTTTTGTTGTTTTAAAACATTTTAGTAGTCTTGTTTTAATGTATTGTTTTTTATTGTTTGTTTATGGTGAACTTTTTACGCACATTTTTTTACATATATACTTCTTATCATGATTTTAACATGAAAGAAATAATTTTTCTTAATGTATATATTTCCTTTATCTTTTATTCGTTTCAACTATAATATATCCAGCGAGACATTGTTCTTATACGAGTGTATAGTTTACTGCTCTGCACTTTGTTTATATTGTCACACTAATGTTTACATCATGTGACCTTTTGTATTCATTTAGAATTCATTGAACCTCGCTTTGATTTTGTTCTATTTAAACCCGTGCACTGAATAGTGCTTCTGGATGTACCTGAGGAAGCGGGATGTTCACCCGCGAAACGCGTTGTACTTAAATAAAATTCTCAACTAAATGTTGAGCTTCAGTTAGTTTTTTTTCTCAGATCAGCGCTTCACCTATAGCCCCTTCCAATCTATGTGAAGAACTTTCCAGTTTTTCCAAGAAAGTATTGCTTATATCCAGTAAATCTCCTCCTCTGGGACCTCCAATATTTCCAGGCTCCATTTATCCCATATACATGAATCTTTCCATTTTTCCATGTGTTTTATCTAAATTATCATTTTTTCATATCAATATGATAATGGGAGATCTTCACACTGTAGACAGATTATACATATATACTAGTGCATCTAAATAGTTACGATTATCAAAGTTAATGTCCTTACCACAAGTCCAATGGAGAAACTCCTATATTAACATAAGCAGGGGTGGATACCCCTGGGAGGGGCCTGTAAAGTGACTATGGAGCCCTTGATCTTGGCCCCTGCCTACAGCTCTCCATCTAGCTACACAAAGCTTCTATGATCAGGGAGAGACCAGCAATATCCTATGTGGAAGCTGCTGATCTCAGAGGAAACCATGGATTGGGTAGAATGAAATACGGCACGTCTGGCCCTGGTTTCTGATGGGACATTGACACTTATGCCTCTATATCTAAGTTTTGTCTACATTTGGGGCAGTTGAGGGACAATTGACTTCAAGGGTTATTCCTGGCTGTAAACTTCCTGGTTGTGCTCCGCTCATCACCAACCAGAGCCAGAAGGGTAACCAGAGTATGCCCAGCTGTGTGTGGAATACTTCTTAATTTGCCAAAGGTAAACTTAAACTTGGATCACTATCTGCTTAATACTTTTATTACGATCACTATAATCAACAAAATAAAGTGCTATTAAAATGGAGTCCCTAGATCCTCACCAAGATGTAATCCTAATGCCACTGTCTAGAGATCCAACAATGATCTCTATCTCGGGCTCATAGAAATTCAGGGTTTAATGAACTCCCTTACTAAAAACAGAGCAACCCCCTTGTGACCGGATCCTAGGTATAGAAATGGTAACTCAAGCCTTATAAACCATTTATCTCCAATTCATAGAAATCAGGGTATCCATGAACTCCCTCAATATATTATCAATAATGACTGGCAGTGACTAGTGAACTCCCTCTCGGAGAAATGTGTAATTGTTCAGGGTAAGTCACAGCTACTGTCTACAAGAATCAAATGCTGTATGAATCTGCAATGGCTAGGTCTTCTGCAGCAGGCTGCTATTATGAGGAATCTGGCTGCTGAATAAAATGAGATGCTGTGTGTGGAACTCCCACCCAAATGAACAGAGCTCTGCAAACATGGCCACTTTTCTCTTTTCCATGGCCAGAGATGAGCTGGCCACAACCAGGATGTTAAAAAAAGGAGTGCCCATTTAATGTCACCAGACCTGGAAACAGAGGAGGATGCTTGAGGCCAACACCATATCTGATATGTGTGCTCCAGTTGCACCAAAACCAATTCTAATACAAAATAACCAAAAGAGTTGGATCTAGAACCCTGGAAAGATAAGACTTTAGAAGAACCTGTCTGGCATTTGAAACCCCTTTGCTCAGCTGCAGGAGCTGAAAAAGGTGACAAACGAGAGAAGTATTTTGTTCTAAGACAAAAATTTTATTGGGAAACCATTTATAAATATTCAAAATGAACAGTAAAGATCTGAGAGTCTTGAGGTCCAGTTAAACCACCAGTTCCTCAATTGTTTCCACCAGTTAGAAACATGAACCCCATTTTACCTGTGGAGAGGAGAGAAGGTGTTTTAATATTATGTATTGTACATCACACAACTTTCTACAGATGTCGGATTATTTCCAGGAAACTGAAAACACTACAAAAACTACAGAGCAATTGGAGCTGGTGGGGAGTGCTGGGGTTATCTTCTCTACTTCTTCTGATGCTGCTTTTTTTGACTCTTCTCTAGATCCTGGTTGTTCATGGTATGATGAGCTCGAAGCTCTACCAAGGTTCGGTTGTTTATAGGTGACCATACTTTCACAGTCCTCTGCTACATGGTCCAATAACTTTCTAAAGACAGGAGAAAACTAGCCGCTCCTTCTCGTCCTTCCTGTTCACCACGAGGTGACCAGTGCCTGAGTTCCCCAAACAGCACCTCTGTGGCAAGTGCTGGAAACCAGATCTGGAGGGGTCTCTACAGAGCCTGATGGTTAGTGACAAGTTTCCAGTCCAGAAACCAAAGCAGTTGAGGGCTTTGGTGGGGTCTGGAATCCCCATGCAGTAGTTCCTCAGGAAGGTAGTAACCTCCTCCCTGGGCATTTTTTGAAGGTTTCTCATAGATATATTCAGCCATTTCTCAAGTCTATTAGAGGGAGATGAGTCCTAGAGAGTTTAAAAAAAAAAAAAAAATTGACAAGACTCTGGTTTACAAACTCGATCATCCCACCGAGGGATTGCATCTATTATCTATGCAAGCAATGTGTGTGTGTGGGGGGAGGGGTGGGATGTATGGAACCACACACTCCTCACCTATACATAACCCCCCCTCCCCTCCCAGCTTCTTGGCTCCTCCATGTCCTATTTATCTCGGATCCATGTATTTCTCTTCTATCCATTTAATCTCCAGCCGTCTCTATCTATAACCCTGATAAGATTATTAATATGAAACGCATGAAGAATTGACTGATTTTAGCAAGACAAGGAGAAGTCATTGCACTGTAGAAAGGCAGAGTCTAGATCTATAGATGGGATTGGGTTCTGTATTGTATCAGATCTATCCTCATAGAACAGGTCTATTCAATAGATACAGACTACAGACACATTGTATCACAGCTCAGTTCTCTCTGAAATATCAGATTCCTGGATACATTTCTCTTATTCACCTCCGTCTTATTTATCTATAAAAGTCTCCATGTTTCATCTCTATCATCTTCATATCAATATTATAGATAATGCACTAACATTTTAGCCAAACAATGGGAAATCCTTACACTGTAGACAGGCAGGGTATATATATATACTGGTGCAACTAAAATATAATTAGCATGGTCATCGAAAAGTTCATGTCCTTAACACGTGTCCAATGGAGAAACTCCTCCTGTCATGTTCCTCCTGCTCGGGCCTCAGCGCAGTCTTCTGTCTGGAAGAAAAAGTGGAAGATGCGCTTTTGGCCGTGATTTGGGAATTTGCTGTTTCCTCAGTCTGAACACTGTCCTGCCAGTTTCTGCTGATGATGATTGACCGGTTTCCTGCCGCCCCCGTCTGCTGCTGCGGATCTTGTGCTGAGCAGCAGGTGAATTGGGCGAGGTGTGAGTGACAGCTGTCTGCACCTATCAGGCTGTGTTCTGTTGGTCAGGAGCCGCTCCAATCACTCTGCACCAATCATTTTATTCTAATATAACAAATCGATTCGATAGATATAGAAAGATTGTATTAAAAGGACGGTTCTCAACAAGATGGAGAAATAGAGAAACTTCTCCAAACCTCACCTACAGGTTTATCTGAGACTTCCCTCTTCTCTGTACAGAAGCAGGAATAGAGATCTGGATATTTCTATTAGCAGAATCTAGACTGTAGATTTTCCTAATTATACAAGAGAGAGACCTTGGATACAGTTGAAAACTCCTTCACTATAGACTGAGCGTCGCACTAAGGCCATGTTCACACTACTTAAACTGGGACTTATTTTGGCCTGTATTTCGCGCCGTGCTGCGCTCAATACGGGCCGAGATACGTCCCAGTCATTACGGTAATCCACAGTTCTCATAGAGAACTATGGATTACGCCTCCTCTCCCTGCTCGCACAATACTCCGAGCAGGGAGAGAAGTGACATGTCAATTATTCACGGCGTATACGCACTGTTAGTAATTAATGTCTACGTGGCCGGCGGTGGGACTCGTGGGAGCTTGGGCAGATTGGCGCAAGCTCCTGAACACACGGCATAATTACGCCCCGCAATTATACCCTGTGAACATAGCCTAATACAAGCGAGATGCGTGTTGAAATTACAGCAATCCATAGTTCTCCTAGAGAACTCGGCATCTCCCAGAGGGCTCGGCATCAGCCTTTGAAAATTACAAAGAGCTTAATAAAATCTGTAAAAAAGTGATAAAAGCAGCTAAAATTCAAAATGAAAGGCAAGTGGCCAAGGATAGCAAGACTAACCCCAAGAAATCTTAAACATATAAATGCCAAAAAGCCAAAGTCAGAGCAAGTAGGACTCTTAAAAACCTGTGATGGGGAGCGGGTCACTGGGACCAAGAGAAAGCAGAGGACTAAATAGGTTCTTCAGCTCAGAAATACATCAAGGAGATAGAGTTGGGGGTGGGTGGGCCAAGTGCAGATCTAGGTTTGCCAGTATGTTAATACATCATTGCATAAATATTGGCTCAGTGTAGAAAAGTCAAAGCCAAGTTAATAAACTAATGTGAAAAAAGGCCCCAGGCCCTGATGGCATTCACCCCAAGAGTTCTTAAAGAGCTCAGCTCGGTTATCAGTGTGCCCCTGTACATGATATTTAGAGATTCCCGGGTTTGACTGGTATAGTGCCAGGAGACTGGCGCAAGGCAAATGTAGTTCCCTTCTTCAAAAAAGGTTCTAAGTCTTGCCCAGGTAATTATAGACCAGTAAGTTTAACATCTGTTGTGGGAAAAATGTTTGAAGGGCTCATTAGGGACTATATTCAGGAGTATTTTTGACAAACACAATATTATTAGTGATTGCCAGCATGGATTTACTAAGGACAAGAGCTGTCAGACCAATCTGATTTCTTTTATGAGAGGTGAGTAGAAGTCTGGATAGCGGGGCACCCGTGGTTTATTGTGTTTTTAAGACTTTGCAAAAGGCGTTTGACACTGTCCCGCATAAGCGTTTGTTAGGTAAACTAGAATCCATTGGGTTAGAGATAACATGTGTAATTTGGATTAAAAACTGGCTGCTGGATCGTACTCAGAGTGTGGTGGTAAATGAATCCTACTCCGAGTGGTCCCCGGTTGAGTGGTGTGCCGCAGGGCTCAGTATTGGGTCCCTCTTATTTATGTATTTATTAACGATATAGTGGAAGGGATCAATAGCACGGTTTCCATTTTTGCAGATGACACCAAGCTATGTAGGGTAGTGCAATCTATGGAAGATGCTCATAAATTGCAAGCAGACCTGGACACACTGAATGCTTAGGCATCCACTGGCAAATGGGGTTTCAATGTGGAAAAATTTAAGGTTCTGCATCTGGGGAGAAATAATATACAGGCACCCATATGTCCTAGGGGAGAAACTTGGAGAATCGCTTGTTGAGAAAGATCTGGGCGTTCTGTAGATCATAAACTACAGAACAGCATGCAATGTCAATCAGCTGCCTCTAAGCCAGTAAAGATATTGGCGGTTTTAAAAGAGCATGGATCGCGGGCCCAAGGATGTCATTCTACCGCTGTACAAAAGCTTGGTGCGACCTCATTTAGAATATGCTGTTCAGTTCTGGGCCCCATTTTATAGAAGAGATGAATAAGCTAGAGAGAGTACAAAGACAGCAACCAAACTTAAAAAGGGAATGGAGCACTTAGTTTATGAGGCAGGTTAGTAGAATTGAACTTATTTAGTCTTGAGAAGACTGCTTCGGGGGGACATGATTAATTTATATAAATAAAAAAATGGTCCCTACAAAAAGTATGGGGAAAAATTATTTCAGGTGAAGCCCCCTCAAAAGACAAGGGACATTCCCTTCGACTAGAGAAAAAAAGGATTCAATTCTCCAGAGGAAAGAGCGTTCTTCACTGTAAGAACTGTAAATCTGTGGAATAGCCGCCTGAGGAGCTGGTCACAGCAGGAACTGTAGAGCGTTTCAAGAAAGGCTTAGATACCTACCTGGAACTAAAGAATATTAATGCGTACGTAGCTAGGTTAAATTTTGGACTGGCCGGGTGGCGGCTCTGGGGTCGATTATAGGTCTTTAAATGGGGCAGGTTGGCTCTTGCTTGTGGGGTTTTGGGGCATTATAACCAGTGGGGAGCCTGGGCTTTAAGTCCTTGTCTCTCTCCCTCACCCACATTTTCCCCACCCTTGGTTGAACTCGATGGACATGTGTCTTCTTTCAACCTACTATGTAACTATGTAACTATGGATTATGCCTCCTCTCCCTGCTAGTATTGTACACGCGGGGAGATAAGTGACATGTCAATTATTTGCAGTGAATACGCGCCATGAGTAATGCATGTCTATGGGGCCGGCCTACGCGCCTATAAGCTTGACTCCCAAAGCATCTGGCGTAATTGCGGCCGTACTATATGCGCCACAATTACGCCGTGTGAACATAGCCAGCTGGCAAAAGATGAAATACGGTCTATTTATTTTTAGAGTGCCCTTGATTCCAGAGCGCTGTACCGTCAAAGTATTTTGAACTGATTTTCACTAATAATGGAGGCTTTTTAGTCCCTTTTCATATTATAACACTGATTTATGCACAGATTTTACAACAGATTACGTTCAGTTTTTGGAATGTTTTTCAGCAGAGAAGTGAAGTGAGTGCATTGATTGGTGCAAGGAACACTGTCATTTTTATTACGTCACCCAGTGGTCACTCCCTAAGGGGCCGTTAACACGGCTTATTTTGGGCGCGGACTGGAGCCGTACTGTGCGCCGTATTTGCGCTGCAGTACGGCTGGAATCTGTCCCAGCCATTACGGTAATCCACCGTTCTCATAGAGAACTATGGATTACGTCTCTCCTCCCTGCTCGGCAAATACGCCGGGCGGGGAGAAAGTGACATGCACATTATCCCGGCGGGATACGTGCCATGGATAATGGATGTCTATGGGGCCGGGAAGCTGCGCCCCTGCCCCTTATTCAAGCCGTAATTGCGGGCGGAATCCGTCCCGCAATTATGGCTTGAATAAGCCGAGTGAACCGGCCTTAAGGCTCTGTCTACACAGCAATAGTGTTTATTCGGATTTTCGGCAGAGTCAGCATTTTGAATCAGCCAAAATCCGATTGTTACCAGTGCTGCATAGGCGCTCTGGTTTTTCAAATTCTATCACATACTGGCAGATTTTAAAACATGCTGCATATTTCATGGGATTGCCATCAGATTTCCATACATTCAACGTATGGGGCCGATGGCAAATCAGAAAACTGACCCGCAAGTGTTCATCATCCTTATCTCCCTCCCATCAGACAAAAGTGTCAGTCATTATCCTGATCCCCCCCCCCCCCCAATATGCAGGTATCAGTTATTATCCTGATTCCACCTCCCCCCATAAACAAGTGTCAGATATTAGTTTAATTCCCCCAAGTATCAATAGCCCTTCATGTTAACCAGACCTGGAGATATAGAGCAGCCCTGCTTTAGGCTGACCTGTAATGTATATGGCTCCTCCACCCTCATAGGCGCCCAAAGCCAGTTCTAGTCCAGAATAACCAAAAGATTTGGATCCAGAACCCCTAAAAGATAAGACTTTAGCAGAACCTGCCTGGCTCTGGGAACCACTCTGCTCAGTTGCAGGAGCTGAAGAGATAAATGTGAGAAGACTTGTGTTCTTAACTAAATTTTTATTTAGGAAACAAGTGAGCACATTTAGAAAATACAGAAATGATCCAGGAGCCCCCAATATCCCCCCAGTGCTATAAAATGTTGAGTCTTCATCCCTCTGTAATTATCCAGGCCCAAGCACCATTGTAGTCAGAACAAGGGGCCTTTGGCGGTGTTCTCCAAAACTACTTGGTCCTGATCAGATCCTGGCTCCAGAATGTGTTGAGGGCCTTGATGAAGTCCATGTTGGCCACCAGTTCCTCCATTGTCTCCACCAATATAGACCATGGAGCCATTTCACCTGTTGAGGTCGAAGCTCGGTCAGGTGCGGGTGTTCTCAGGTAATCAGATTTCGACAGTTCTCACCGGCTCCACCCAATATCTTTCTGAGAAAGAAATACACTATCCGGCCCTGGTCCACGAGGCCCAACCTGATTTTCATCGGAGGCATGCCTGGGTAGCTGATCGATGCTTCAGAGTTCCTCAAGGAAATTCTTGGGGCCAATTGCTGGACACCATCTGGCACAAAGGGGTCTTTCCAGAGTCTGATGGTTACAGCCCAGCTCCCAGTCCAAAAACCCAGACTATTGAGGATATTGGTGGCACCGGTCACCACCTTGCAGTATTGTCTCAAGTAGGCAGTGACCTCCTCCCCATGTGTATAAGGGTTTGGCACAGCTACAGTCACAAGTCTTTCCTCCAGTCCACTAGAGGAAGAGGTTCTGGATCCTGATACCTTCTTCATGGCTTTCTTCCTTCTGCTGAAGATGAGTCCTACAGAGAATTCAGAGTGTGAGATGAGCAGCAGGACAAGACCCTGGTTTATATCTGTGTAGGGAGACATATGGGAGGTGTTAGGGCCTCTTTGACTGGCTCCCCTGCCATAAAGTAGTGATAATCTAATTACCATAACAAATGCCTATTCTATAGGTACAATTCCAATCATCACTCTGAGGGGAGACTCCACCAGTAATCACATTAATTAAATTATCTATGCAAGCAGTGTAGACAGATGGGAGTTAAAGAACCACATACTCCTCATCTATATGTAACCTCCCCCAGCTCTCTGCCCCCTCCATGTATCCATGTCCTATTTATCTCCGATCTAGGTATTTATCTTATATACATTTCATCTCCAGCCGTCTCTATCTATAATCCTGATTATTGAGACAGATATGAAACACATGAAGAATTTACTAATCTTTTAGCCAGACCAGGAAAAGTCATTGCACTGTAGATGGGCAGAGTATAGATCTATAAATGAATTGGGTTCTGCATCATATCAGGTGATGTATCCAACTACAACAGGTTTATTCAATGGATACAAACTATAGACATAGGGTGACATGTATGTACAGGGCTGCACCAGTATTCTGAGTCCTTTCAGCCCAAAAACTGCCACAGCCCTGTTCTCTAGATGTAGGGGTCGGTGCATTTTGTGGCACCTTGTAATGCGCCCAAGATATGAGGGCGTCGCACCACATCCGTATGATTCTACACATTTATAACTGGAGGACGGCAAAACTGGGCGCATTACTGCTGGAACAGCCAGAGCAAGTTACAAGGGGGTTACCAGAGCCTGAGTTGTCGTAGTGTAACTAGAAAGCACCGAGTCTATGACCCGCAGTAGAACAGGTTCATACCTTCTGCCGCATTCTACACTGCTTTATAGCCATTTAGAACAGACTTGTTGCCCATTGTATTGGGTGATAAGTCCAATAGATACATATGGGTTATAGATGTCGTTACACACACCTTAGAGTACAGAGACTCAAGTGAATGGGTCAATTAAACCATAGACTTTATGAGAGGTAGTAATCCACGGCACAGCAATCTTTTGTGGTGAATATTCAGTTTTATTTTATCATAATGTGAAGGAAATGGAGAGGGGATGAGCGCACAGCGCAGGATATACAAGCGTTAGTAAATGTTACAAAACACGACGACTACACAAATGTTAGAATGATACAAACCATTAGGATCCAGTGTCCAGTATAATCTCCAGTCCCCCTTTCTGCCTTGGTTTCTTAAACTTTTTTCTTTGTAAGGCTCTGTCTACACAGCACTCGATTCACCTTGGATTTTCAGCAGATTTAGTATTTTGAATCTGACAAATCTGACTGTATCCAGCGCTGTGTAGACCTCCGTAGAAAATCCCTGCTCTACTCTATACAACAAAGGTTTTCTACTGAAGCCACCGGCCTTCTGGCAGAAGATGGAACATGTTGTATGTTCTGGTCAGATTTCCATGTTGCCCATGTACTGGGCAACCGAGAATCTCAAAAATCCGTTGGTGCAGGAATATCAAATTAGGGCTTTTTTGGATAGCATCACTTTTTCTCTAGGATTATGTCCAGCTATTTGGAGTCATTGGGAGAATCGGTATCGTAAGTAAATTCATTGATAAAAATATACATATTGTTCTGTGTCCTAAGCTGCACCGCCTATTCTGTCAGGTTTATTGTTGTATATTGTTGTGATGGCAATTATCGATTATAGTGTTTTTTTTTTTTGTTTTTTTTTTTGTAGTTTTGGTAAAAAGTTTGAGTATTTAATAAGTTGTTTTATTGGGGTTTTATCATGCTGAGAAACTGTGGTACCATGATTTTTTTTATTTGATTGATCAGTCACAAAATACCTAATAGGTTTAGACACCTTTTCAATACCAAAACATGGAAATGAGGACGTATTAGCTCAATGTATTTCTTTAAAATGTTTTGAGGCATTAGAAACATTTCTGCTATCTGATTTTTTTTCCACTGCATAAATATGTTCTCTTGATTATAATTTTTATTTTTCTACTTGTGCAGCCAACCTATAACAAATCGCAATGTGTGCACACTATGCCATAGACTACCCAGGCGGTATCCCAATTGATGAATGAAATAACTGCTACCATCAATATTAATTGTTATAAGATGTTGTTGAATTGCGGTTTACAACATATGCATTTAAAAAAAAACAAAAAAAAAACTGCACTATGTAGCCAGTTATGTGTTTACTATGTACTTTCATCACTGTGAGACCAAAGTGACCTCAAAGTGGGAGGTCTCCTAGTAGAAAAATAAACACCTCCCGGAATATATGGTTTTAGATCCTCGTCTTGGAGTAATATCCATAAACACTGACTTGATCAAATTGTGTTCGTTGCTGAAAGTTGTAACAAAGACGCAATGGCTTTTAAACTTAGATATGTTAACAAAATTGTATCTTAAAAGGTAATTTTCAGTGCGTTTGTTACAAATAGGTCCAGCTCTGTTAAGAATCCAATGTGGATAACTTCCAGCCTGAAGTCTGTTTAATTAGACTCCTCTTAAACAGGTGTTGTGCCTCAGTAGTGCAGTTGCGTTTTGACCTGACAAATTCCCCTACTGGAATCCCCTAGATTACATGTTTGGGATGACATGACTTGGCATGCAAAATAGTATTACCAGACAAAGGTTTTCTTAAGGTAATTGTAGAAATAAAACCTCCTTCACCCAATAAGATTAGATCCAAAAAAGGTTCAGAAAAATTATCAAAATGAAACTTAAATTGAAAGGATTATTAATTTATTGTATAAAGAGCGGTTCGGCCGCTACATTGATGATGATATCATCGATATAGCGACTGTACCACCCCACAGACTCAACAAAAAGATTTAAACAAGAAAAAATATATGTACTTCCTCCCACCAAGATACAAATTGGCTATTTGGAGAGGGGGGGGGGAACGTATTTTGCCCCCATTAAAGCTCCAACCAGTTGCAAATAGTATTTGATTATACATAAAAAATTGTTGGTAAATAAATATTGTATGGCCAGAACTTAAAAAAAAAAACTGATCTATAGCTTCAATATAAGAAAATTTCTCCAGCCGAAACGCAACCGTATGGAGAGCTAATTGATGGGGGATGCAGGTATAAAGGGGTTCTGTTCTGCAGGTTATCCAAGAATAAATTTGTTGCCAGGTAATAGATTGAACAATATTCAGTAAAGATTTAGTATCTTTTAATTAACCAGGACACATGTCCATCATGGGCATAATCGCTCATTTAAAGACCCTATTCCAGTGACGATAGGACGTATAGGGGGTCGAAGTGTCCTTATGCGTTTTCGGTAACGAATATAAAATTGGAACAATCGGCTCTGATACCAAAATATAATCATATAAAGAGTGAGAAACTCCCCAAAGATAAACCTTCATCTAAAACAGTGTTTCTCAACTCCAGTCCTCAAGACCCACCAACAGGTCAAGTTACCAGGATCTCCCCAGTAT
The DNA here is from genome assembly GCA_025379985.1 of Phyllomedusa bahiana. NCBI lineage: Eukaryota > Metazoa > Chordata > Amphibia > Anura > Hylidae > Phyllomedusa > Phyllomedusa bahiana. The sequence goes on from JAODAL010015489.1 coordinate 23,466, forward strand.
TGCACAGGTGATATTGTCAGTGCATTCTGTAGGAGATCCTGAAAACATGAAATGTTGGTGGGTCTTGAGGACTGGAGTTGAGAAACGCTGATCTAAAAGTTTAAGGATCCCTTGATATTCTAATTGGGGATTATAGATAAATTGTCTGTATGTTGTGTCAACACCCAACATCCTTCCGTTGAGACGTTTGTAAAGACCCCGATCTATTAAAATAACGGCTCCACCTTATCAACCTCCCGAATAATTTAATCACGGTTCGCTTTTCATAGCTTTACGTTGTTAGTAAGAGAGGATTATCTGCTCTGTTCTTATTTTTCAACTTGAACTGTTGCATTTTAATTTCTTCCTGTACCTGAAAGCTATTAATGGGATCTGATCTAGATTGAGTGGGATAGAAAAATTTGGTGGAGGTTTTAAATGTAGGTACTTTACTTTGTTCAAAATTATCCTTCTGATTGTAAATCACGAAATATTTTTATACCTAGAATATCCCTAAACAATAAAACAGTAGAATGGGATGTATCTTGTACCTGTGCATCACCCTGGTCCCCACCAGCAAGTGGATCATGAATTAAATGAGAAAAATGTTTTTTAAACCCTTAAGCCGAACGCACCTGAAAAGTAGTTAATGACCAGAAATTTTTTTTTTCGTCTCCTTGCATTGCAACAGTTGTAATTTTTTTTTTTTTTTTTTTTCAATGACTCAGTTGTGCGAGGCCTCATTTTATTCAAGACAAGTTGTACTTTATGGGGGAATAGTTTAAATTTGCTTATGACTAATTGCAGACATTTTTTTTTTTCTAATTTTTTTTTTTTTACATTTTTTTTTCTTTTACACCATTCACATTTCACACTTAATAATTTGTTAGATTAATTCTACAGGTTATTAGTCGTGTGGAGACCTATTATGTGTAAGTTTTTTTTCTGTAATGTATGCACAATTTTTTATTACATTTTTATTTTTTTTATTTTTTTACACTTAGTAATGTATAAGAGACATTATAAGACTTAGAGGAACCTTCCTGGCATTGGAAATCCCTCTGCTCTGCTGCAGGAGCTGAATAAGGAGACGAACGAATGAAGAATTTTGTTCTAAGTCTAAAAAATTTTTTTTATTGAGAAACAAAACTTGTAAACATTCTGATCTTTTCTGTACATTATGAGTCTTGGTGGAGTCCATGTTAACCACCAGTATAGAACCTGGAGCCATTTCACCTGTGGGGAGAGGAGAGAATGTGTTATAGTTTATAGTGTGTACTATACATCATACAACTTCCTATTGATGTCAGATTATTCCCAGGAAACTGAAATTGTAGTCGAAGACTTGTTATCCCAAAAAACACTACAAAAACTACAGAGTAATTAGATCTGACTGGTAGGGAGCGCTGCGGTCTTGCCTTCCTCTACTTCTGATGATTCTTGGCATTTCATCCAATCCTGGTTGCTCATGGTGTGATGAGATTGAAGCTCTGGCAATATGGCCACCTCTAAACATCCAGACCTGCTACATGGTCCAATAGCTTCCTCAGACAGGAAGACACTAGCGCCTCCTTCTCCATCAGTGGCATGTCAGAGTAGGCGATCGGTGCTTCTGAGTTCCCCAAGCAGCATCTCTGCAGCAATGCTGGAAACCAGATGTGGTGGGTTCTCTCCACAGCCTGACAGTGACTGACCAGTTTCCAGTCCAGGAAATAAAGCGTTTGAGGGTTTCTCATAGACACATTCAGCCTTTTCTCAAGTCCATTAGAGGGAAAGGAAAAGGTTCTGGGTCCTGATGCCTTTTCCATTTTCTTGTCCTACTCCTAGAAACTCCTCCTGAACATGTCCGTTCCTGCTCAGGCCTCGGTGCAGTCTTCTGTCCAGAAGAAAAAGTGGAAGATGCACATTTGCCCATGACTTGGGAATTTGCTATTTTTCTTTTCCAGTCTGATTGCTGTCCTGCCAGGTTTGGCTTACTGTCTTGGTGCTGTTCCTATTCCTGCTGACTTCTCTTCTGTTTTGTGTTGCACTTATTCAGAATAGGGACTGTCGCCCAGTTGTCACCGACCGCTTAGGGTCAGGTTGACAAGCAGGAAGGGACAGCCTTGGGGCTATTAGCGCTAGGGCGCACTTCTGTCTGTCCCTTTATTTTCGGGAAAGCCCTCTAACACCTATACTGGCTTAGGAAACCTCTGCAGTTGTTGCTTTGATTCCTTGATTAGAATGTGACACCGCGACCCAACACTATGGACCTTTCTCCTCGTCATTTTCTGATGGACTGAATTCTGGATCTTCATTCGCTGTAATCCAGAATCATCCACCTTAAAGTAAAACCCCTTGAGCTCTCTCCCTCAGAGTTTAAGGAGTCCATACAATCTATGGGTTTCTCTATTAGAATATCGGGTTACTTTATGTCCATAATTTAAGTTTTGTAATAAATAATAACTATATACATTATCATAAAGCACAGTTCTCTCTGAGGTGATAAAGAGAAATGGATCCAGGAATCTGATATTTCAGTCTTATTAATAATCTATAAAAGTCTCCATACCCTGCAGGATTTATCCGGGACTGTCTGGACCTGTGGATATATCCAGTAGATCTCACACTCTCTCCTCTCTAGGACCTCACTGTTTCCAGGCTCTATTTATCCCATATCCAGGTGTTTTTCTCTCATTGCTCTCCAGCTGTTTATTTCATCTCCATCTTCTTCACATCTTCTTTACATGCTATTGTAGATGGCATAAATGCTTCTTTAGAGGTTTTCATGTATTGTATAGCCCTTTTAGCTGATGGTGTGCCACTGGTATTGGACTGTGTGTGTGTGTGTGTGTGTGTGTGTGTATATATATATATATGTATGTATATATGTGTGTGTATATATGTGTGTGTGTGTGTGTGTATGTATATATATATGTGTATATATATATGTGTATATATATTTTGTGTATATATTTTTATTTGTGTATATTATATATATATTGAAATATATATATATATGTATATATATATATATCACAACCAAGCCAGTGGCACCCAGGGTCACGTTGTGTTTTTCAGAAATGTTTTTTTGTGCAGAATTATACATTGTATTTGGCATATACTGCTTTTAATTTATAGAGGGAGGAATGGATGCCATTTTGGTTTCTTGCACCCTGCCCACTTCCACAGGTTGTTAGATCAGTGCAGTATGCTTGCAAGGTTGGTGCTTTTTTTATTTTTCTCTCTGGATTATGGAGGTCTGTTGACCCAATGAGAAGTCTGAATTTGACTCTAGGGAGAGGTAAAAATAGAGTAGGACCACCCGCCTTGAGATCCCATTGTAAGTCGGGGGTGGCTTAAGCATTTTTTGATCAAAACATGTGAACTAAGAATCTGTTTTTTTTTTTTTCACTCACTGTATCCAGGCTCCATTTATCACATATCCAGGTGTATCTCTCTGTTCATGTTTCATCTCTATCATCTTCATAGCAATATGATAATGTACTAATAACTTAACAAGACAATGGGAAATCTTTACACTGTAGACAGAGTATACACATATACTAGTGTATCTAAAAAAAAAAAAATAGGATGGTCATTGGAAATTTTATGTCCTAATAAGAATTTTTGTTGAGAAACATTTTTCTAAATATTCAAAATGTACAGAAAAGATCCAAGAGTTTTGGTGAAGTCCATGTTGACCACCAGTTCCTCCACCAGTATAGAGCATGGAGCCATTTCACCTGTGGAGAAGAGAGAACATGTTATAGTTTATAGCTTGTATTGTACAACACAAGAATTTCTAGAGATATCAGATTATTCCCAGGAAAATGAAGTTGGAGTCTAAGACTTGTTATCCCAAAAACACTACAAAACTACAGAGGGATTAGTTCTGACTGGTGGGGAGCGCTGAGGTCTTACCTTCCTCTACTTGTGTTTCTTTTTCTTCTCGTCTCTCTTCAGCCAATCCTGGTTGCTCACGGTGTGATGAGGTTGAAGCTCTGGCAGGTCCGGATGTTTAGAGGGGGCCATATTATCACAGTCCTCTGCTACATGGTCCAATAACTTCCTCAGACAGGAAGACACTAGCCGTTCCTTGCTGCTCTCCATCAGTGGCATGCCAAAGTAGGTTATCAGTGCTTCTGAGTTCCCCTGTGGCACATGCTGGAAACCAGATGTGGAGGGGTCTCAACAGCCTGATGGTTACTGGTCAGTTTCCAGTCCAGAAAATAGTCTGAGGGTTTCTCATAGATACAGTCGGCATTTTCTGAAGTCCAATAGAGGGAGAGGAAGGTGTTCTGAGTCCTGATGCCTTTTCCATTTCCTTATCCTACTCCTAGAATCTCCTCCTGTCATGTCCGTGCCTGCTCTGACCTCGACGCAGTCTTCTGTCCAGAAGAAGTGGAAGGTGCGCTTTTGGCGTTGATTCCTTGATTAGATTGTGACACCGCGAGCCAACACTATGGACCTTTCTCATCTTATTCTCATTTTCTGATATACTACATTTTGGATTCTCATTAGCTGTAACCCCGAATCCTCCACGTTAAAATAAAAACGCTTGAACTCTTTCAACTCGAGTGGAAGGAGTCCGTACAATCTATGGGTTTCTATATTAGATAATCCGTTACTTTGTCTGTAATTGAAGTTTATTAATTACAAACTATAGACATTATATTAAAGCTCAGTTCTCTCTGAGGTGAAAAAGAGAAATGGATCCAGGAATCTGATATTTGAGTCTCCTCTATAAAAGTCTCCGTCCCCTGCAGGATTTATGCAGGACTGTCTGGACCTGTGAATATATCCAGTAGATCTCACACTCTCCTCTCTGGGACCTCACTGTAGCCAGGCTCCATTTATCCCGTATCCAGGGGTTTCTCCCTCCATCTCTGTTCATGTTTCATCTCTATCATCTTCATAGCAAAAATAATGTACTAATACTTTCCAGACAATGGGGAATTTTTACAATGTAGACATGCAGAGTATGCATATATACTAGTGCAGCTAAAATAAGTAGGATGGTCAACAACAAGTTCATGTCCTAATAAGAAATTTTTTTTGTTGAGAAACAAAATTTATAAATATTCAAAATGTGCTGAAATTATCTGAGAGTCTTGATGAAGTCCATGTTGACCACCAGTTCCTCCACCAGTATAGAACATGGAGCCATTTCACCTGTGGAGAGGAGAGAACATGTTATAGTTTTTATAGCTTGTATTGTGCATCACACAGCTTTCTACAGATGTCAGATTATTACCAGGAAACTGAAAACACTATAAAAACTACAGAAGAATTACAGCTGACTGGTGGGAAGCGCTGGGGTCTTACCCTTTTCTACTTCTGCTTCTCTTTCTTTCTTGGCTCTCTTCACTGGATCCTGGTTGCTCATGGTGTGGTGAGGTTGAAGCTCTGGCAGGACTAGATGTTTAGAGATGGCCATATAGTCACAGTCCTCTGCTACATGGTCCCATAGCTTCCACAGATGGGAAGACACTAGCTGCTCCTTCTCCTTTTGGTCCTTCCTGTTATCCATCAGTGGCATGCCAGAGTAAGTTATCAGGGCTTCCGAGTTCCCCAAACAGCACTTCTGTGGCAAGTGCTGAAAACCAGATGTGGAGGGGTCTCTCTACAGCCTGAAAGTTACCGACCAGTTTCCAGTCCAGAAGCCAAAGCAGTTGAGGGCTTTGGTTCGGTCAATCACCACCGTGCAGTAGTTACTCAAGAAGGCCGTGACCTCCTCCCTGGGCGTTTCAGGGTTTCTTATAGATACAGGGAGCCTTTTCTCAAGTCCATTAGAGGGAGAAGAGGTTCTTGGTCCTGATAGCTTATCCATTTTCTTGCAACTTCTGCTGAAGGTGAGTCCTACAGATGGTTCAGAAAGTCTGGTGAGCAGCAAGACAAGAGCATGGTTTATATCTGTGTAAGGAGACCTGGGGGAGGTGCTGGGGCCCCTAGGAGTGGCTCTTCTACCATCAAGTGGGGAAAAATCTAGAAAGGCTAGATGCACACTGTTTGACAACTGCAGAGGCCCCTCATAAAAGGTGGAAGGGGATACTGTCATGTCCGTGCCTGCTCGGACCTTGGCGCAGTCTTCTGTCTGGAAGTAAAAGTGGAAGATGCGCTTTTGGCAATGATTTTGGAATTTGCTATTTTCTTAGTCTGAACACTTTCCTGTCAGATTCTGTTTCTGTCTTGGTCCTGTTTGCCCTTCCTTGTTTTGACCCATTCCTGCTGATGTCTCTAGTTTGTCAGTTTTGTGTTGCACTTATTCAGAGCATGGACTGTCGCCCAGTTGTCACCGACCGCTTAGGGTCGGGTTGACAAGTTGGAAGGGACAGTCTTGGGCTATGGCGCACTTCTGTCTGTCTCTGTATGTCTGGGGTCCCTGACACATAAAACACCTCCAGAGATTTCCTAACCCAATTTGTGTTGATTCCTTGATTGGAATGTGACACCAAGAGCCAACAATATGGACGTTTCCCACCTTATTCTGATTTTCTGATACTGAATTCTGACTCTCATACGCTGTAACCCAGAATCCTCCACATTAAAATAAAAACGCTTGAACTCTCTCCCTCCAAGTGTAAGGAGTCTGTACAATCTATGGGTTTCTCTATTAGAATATCAGTTACTTTGTCTGTAATTTAAGTTTATTAACCATTATAAACTATAGAGATTGATATTTCAGAGAACTGAGCTTTAATATAGATTCCTGGATACGTTTCGCTTTCTTTCTCACTGCTGTTTTTAGCATCTATAAAAGTCTCCATCCCCTGCAGGATTTATTCGGGACTGTCTGGACCTGTGAATATATACAGTAGACCTCACACTCTCCTCTCTGTATCCAGGCTTCATTTATCCCAAATTCATGTTTGTTTTCTTTCATTTCTCTCTGTTCATGTTTTATCTCTATCATCTTCATATCAATATTATAGATAATGTACTAGTATATAAGCCGGACAATGGGAAATCTTTACACTGTAGACAGAGGATACATATATAATAGTGGAGCTAAAAATAATTAGGCATGTCAGACAAGTTCATGTCCTTAACACAAGACCAATAGAGAGAGTCCTATATTAACATAAGCAGGGGTGGATACAGGGAGGAGCCTGTAAGGTGTGAATATGGAGCCCTTGATGCTCATCTTGGTCCCTGACTTCAGCTCTCCATCCAGCTACACAAAGCTTCTATGATAAGGGAGAGACCAGCAATCTCCTATGTGGAAGCCGCTGATCTCAGAAGAAACAGTGGATTGGTTAGAATAAAATCCAGCATGTCTGTCCCTGGTTTCTGATGGGACAGTGTCACTTCTGCCTCTATATCTTTAAGTTGTACCTACATTTGGGGCAGTTGAGGGACAACAGACTTCAAGGGTTATTCTCAACTGTAAACTTCCTGGTTGTGCCCAGCTCATCACCAACCAGAAGGGTGACCAGTGTGTGCCCAGCTGTGTGTGGAGCTCCCAACCAAATGAACGGAGCCGTGGAAACATGGCCACCTTTCTGTTCTCTACGGCCAGAGATCCGGCCACGACATGGAGATGGGAATACCCCTCTAATGTTGCCAGACCTGGAAATACAGAGGAGCCTGCTCGAGGCCAACACCATGTATAAGTGCCCCCTGTATGCACCCAAAACCAATTCTAATACAGAATAACCAAAACAGTTGGATTTATAACCCTGGAAACACAAGATTTTGGTTTCCACTACCAGGCAGGTTCTTCTACTGTGCTCTGCTGCAGGAACTGAAAAAAGAGATGAGAAAGAGAAATATTTTCTTCTAAGATAAAGACTTATTGTCAAACAACACTTAACATTCAAAATGTACAGAAAACATCTGAGAGTCTTGATTAAGTCCATGTTGACCTCCACTTCCTCCACCAGAACAAAACATGGAGCCATTTCACCTGGAGAGAGAAGAGAGAACATTATAGTTTATAGCACATATTATACAACATAAGACTTGCTACAGATGTTATTCCCAGAAAACTGAAAACACTACAAAAACTACAGAGTAATTAGATTTGACTGGTGTGGAGGGTGCTGGAGTCTTGCCTTCCTCCTACTTATGATGCTGCTTGACCCTCTTCTCCAGATCCTGTTTGCTCATGGTGTGATGAGGCTGAAGCTCTGGCAGGTCTGGTTGTTTATAGATGGCCATATTGTCACAGTTCTCCGCCAGATGGTCCAATAACTTTCTCAGACAGAACCTAGCCGCTCCTTCTCCTTTTGCTCCTTCCTGCTCTCCATCAGTGGCATGCCAGAGTAGGTGATCAATGCTTCTGAGCTCCCTAAGCAGCATCTCTGCAGCAAGTGCTGGAGACCAGATGTGGAGGGGTCTCTCCACAGTCTGACGGTGACTGACCAGTTTTAAGTCCAGAAACCAAAGCAGTTGAGGGCTTTGGTGGGATCCATCCCCACCATGCAGCAGTTCCTCAAGAAGGTAGTGACCACCTTCCTGGGCATTTTGAGGGTATCTCAGTCGGCCTTTTCCCAAGTCCATGAGAGAGAGGAGTTCTGGGTCTTGATGCGGTCTCCATTTTCTTGTAATTTCTGTTGAAGATGAGTCCTAGAGTTAAAAAATAAATAAATAAAAAAAGACAGCAAGACCCTGGTTTAGAAACTCGATCATCACACCAAGGGGAGACTCCACCAGGATCTCATGCAAGCAGTGAAGAGGGGTGTGGGTTAAGGAACCACATACTACTCACTTATATGTAACCTCTCCTCCACGCATCCATGTCCTATTGATCTCCAATCTATGTATTTTTCTATCCATTTCATCTCTATCTATCAATTGAAGTTAATTATTGAGCTGCAGCCGTAGAGGTGATCAGCTTCTCCATCGCATCAGGTCACTTATCCTAATATGAAAAATCTATTCAATAGATATAGACAGATTGGGTGACATGTATAAACAGGGCTGCACCAGAAGTCTGGCGTCTTCTCAACCCGATCTCCGGCGCAGCCCCGTTCATACATTTTTTAAATGACCCACATGCCAGTATTAGGCGCATTACAGAGCATCCGCGGCACTTTGTAATGCGCCTGATTTCGTGAGGCGGGGGTGCACTAGAACGGTATGAAGCTACACACTTATGGCAATTCCAGGCACATTACTGCTGGAACAGATAGAGCACTTTACCTGAGCTAGAAATGTCATAGTAGCGCTAGAATGTAGCGCCTGATTTATGACCCGCAGTAGAACAGGTTAAAAAATCAGCCACATTCTTGACGTTTAAACGCCAAATGTCATACAGGCCGCCCATTGTATTAAAAGGACGGTTCTCAAGATGGGGAAATAGATGGGGAAATAGAGAAACTTCTCCAAACCTCTGAGATGTCGCTGTCACTTTAGTGCTATTTCCCATCTGCGGGTTTATCTGAGACCTCTTCTCTGTATGGAGGCAGGAATAGAGATCTGGATATTTCTATTGGCAGAATCTAGACTGTAGATAATCCTGATTTATACAGAGAGGAAGATCTTGGTCTGTAGTGAAGGAGTTTAACTGTATCCAAGTGTCGCTCTAAGGGTAAGAGCCCCCGGCAAAGGACAAATACTGTCTGTTTTGTGAACAGATAAATCATCTGAGTATTTTGAACTGATGTTGACCCTAATAATGGAGGCTTTTTAGTCTATTTTTGTGTTTTGGTACTGAAACCCTGTCATTTTTATGCTTTCACCCAGTGGTCACTCCCTAAGGCTATGTCTACACAGCACTGGCTTTTAGTTGGATTTTCAATGTTTATAATCTGCTGAAAATACAACTGTAAACTGTGCTGCATAGATGGCATATAGATAAATATATATATATTAATTTTTTTTTGCACTTGATTTATAAATCTATAGGAAACAAATGTTAAAACCTGCTGCATATTCCGCTGGATTTAATTCACATTCCCATACATTCAATGTACGGGGTCGACAGCAAATCTGAAAACTGACCCACAAGTGTCGGTCATTAACCTGATATCTCCCACCCCCACCCCCCCCATCCATAAATGTCAGTCATTATGCTGATTCCACCCTCCCCCCAAGTATCATAAGCCCTTAATGTTAACCAGTCCTGGAGACACTGAGCAGCCCTGCTTTAGGCTGACCTGTAATGTATGATGTGCCCCCCCCCCCCCCTCCCAACACCTCCAAAGCCGGTTTTAGTCCAGAATAACCAAAAGATTTGAATCCAGAAGCCATAAAAGATCAGACTTGAGAAAAACCTGCTTGGCTCTGGGAACCATTCTGCTCAGCTGCAGGAGCTGAAGAGATGAAGGCGAGAAGACTTTTGTGTTAACTAATTTTTTATTGAGCAAAAATCATAACATTTAGAAAATACAGAGAAGATCCAGGAGCCCCTAATATCCCCCAGTGCTATAACATATTGGGAGTCTTCATCCCTCTGCAATTATCCAGGCCCAAGCAACATTGTAGTCAGAACAAGGGGCCTTTGGCGGTGTTCTCCAAAACCAGCTAGTCCTGATCAGATCCTGGCTCCAGAATGTGTTGAGGGTCTTGATGAAGTCCATGTTGGGCACCAGTTCCTCCATTGTCTCCACCAGTATAGACAATGGAGCCATTTCACCTGTTGAGGTTGAAGCTCTGCCAGGTGCTGGTGTTCTCAAGTAAAACGATTTGGACAGTCCTCACCGGCAGCACCCAAAATCTTTCTCAGACAGAAATAAACTATCCGCCCCTGGTCCACTAGGCCCAACCTGATTTTCATCGGAGGCATGTCTGGGTAGGTGACCAACGCTTCAGAGTTCCTCAAGGAAATTCTTGAGGGCAAGTGCTGGACACCATCTGGTGCAAAGGGGTCTTTCCAGAGTCTGACTGTTACAGCCCAGCTCCCAGTCCAAAAAACCCAGACTATTGAGGATATTGGTAGCCCCGGTCACCACCTTGCAGTATTGTCTCAAGTAGACGGTGACCTCCTCCCCAGGTGTGTAAGGGTTTGGCACAGCTACAGTCACAAGTCTCTCAAGTCCATTAGAGGGAAAGAACGAGGTTCTTGGTCCTGATGATTTCTTCATGGCTTTCTTCCTTCTGCTGAAGATGAGTCCTACAGAGAGTTCAGAGAGTGTGATGAGCAGCAAGACAAGTGCCTGGTTTATATCTGTGTATGGAGATATGGGAGAGGTGCTGGGGCCCCTGGGATTGGCTCCTCCACCATAAAGTAGTGAAAATCTAATTACCATAACTAAAGCCTATTCTATAGAACAAACCCAATCATCACTCTGAGGGGAGACTCCATCAGTAATCACATTAATTAATTAATTATTTATGCAAGCAGTGTAGCCAGGTGGGGGGTAGGAAACCACATACTCCTCCCCTATATGTAACCTCCCCCCAGCTCTCTGCCCCTCCATGTCCTATGTATCTCCAATCTATGTATTTATCTTCTATCCATTTTATCTCCAGCCATCTATATCTAAAATCCTAACATTGATATGAAACACATGAAGAATTTACTAATTTTTTAGCTAGACAAGGTAAAGTCATTGCACTGTAGATGGGCAGAGTATAGATCTATAGATGGGATTGGATTCTGCATTGTATCAGGTGATGTATCCTAATATAACAGGTCTATTCAATAGATACAAACTATAGACATAGGGTGACATGTATGTACAGGGCTGCGCCAGTATTCTGAGCCCTTTCAGCCCAAAAACTGAAACAGCTCTGTTCTCTAGATGTAGGAGTTGGCGCATTTTGAGGCACCTTGTAATGCGCCCAAGATATGAGGGTGTCGCACCACAACCGTATGATTCTACACATTTATAACTGGAGGATGGCAAAACTGGGCGCATTAATGCTGGAACAGCCAGACCAAGGTACAAGGGGGTTACCTGAGCCTGAGTTGTCGTAGTGGAACTACAATGCACCAAATCTATGATCCGGAGTAGAACAGGTTCATACATTCTGGAGTATTCTACACTGCTTTATAGCTATTTATAACATACATGTTGCCCATTGTATTGGGTGATGTATCCAATAGATACATATGGTATATAGATGTCGTTACACACACCTAAGAGTACAGGGACTCAAGTGAATGGCTCAATTAAACCATAGACTGAGAGGTAGTAACCCACGGCACAGCAATCTTTCGTGGTGAATATTTGGTTTTTATTCCATCATAATGTGAAGGAAATGGAGAGGGGATGAGCGCACAGCGCAGGATATACAAAAGTTAGTAAATGTTACAAAACACAACGACTACACAAATGTTAGAATGATACAAACCATTAGGATCCAGTATAATATCCAGTGCATCTTTCTGCCTTGGTTTCTTAAACTTTTTTTTATTTTTATTTTTATATTATTATTGTAAGGCTGTGTCTATACAGCGCTGGATTCACTTTGGACTTTCAGCGGATTCAGTATTTTGAATCTGACAAATCTGACTGTATTCAGCGCTGTGTAGACCTCAGTAGAAAATCCCTGCTCTACACTATACAACAAAGTAGTGTTGAGCGATTATTATCGACAAAGTTGAAATCGGCACGGTTTTTATGTTCGGATTTTTTTCGATCACGCGATAATTTAGGTGAAAATCTGCGCATAATCTATTAATATCGCGCCATTTTCTGCGCTTCCTGTCATTTTGGCGTCCAGCAAATCAGCTTAGAGAATAGAGCAGAACTGGGATGTGTGGTTGCGATTGGCTGGAAAAATCACATGACCTCGTTTTACATAGAACAGCCCTTCCTGTTTGGCCTCAGTGTGTCAGTGTCTTATAATAGCCGGACGTTTGCCGTGTCTTTATCAAAACAGCTCAACGAAACTGTTCTATTTGTTCACACAGACAACTATGGTTTTAGCTGTGAACAATAGAACATAGGTAGATTAGAGAATTTCAGTTTTTAGTTTCTTAGGCTGAGAATTTTAAGGAGCATCTAGCGCTGTACAGCCGTGGGGGAGGGGGGCCGGGGAGGTGCGGGTGAACAGGCAGGCAGGCTTTTGAAAGGAGAGTGGATATTGTGCAGCCCAGACTCTGCTTTGACCCTGTATTGAAATGAACAGTTTTTGGCCAGTTTTTGCTGAAATATTAGCCTGTATTTTGTGCAGCCTGTACTTATATTAGGTTACAGATCTTTTCTAGTAACCGCAGTTGTATTTCATAGGTGCAAAACTCACCTTTTATTATGTGTACACAATTTAATTAGTTTTTTTTTCACTTTGACGCAGCTCAGTTTTGTTCAAAAACCCACTTTGTTCTTATAATAGGATACAGAACTTTTCTACTCACCGCAGGTGCATTTATAGGTGCAAAAAACCACCTATTAACAGTACACAATTTGATGCCGTGTTTTTCACTTTGGCGCAGCCCAGCTTTGTTAAAAGACCTATCTTGTACTTATATTACCATACAGAAATTTGCTAGTAATTGCAGGTGTATTTCATAGGTGCAAAAACCACCTTTTATTATCTGTATACATTTCAAATAGGTGTTTTTTTTACTTTGGTGCGGCCCAGTTTTGTTCATAGAGCCACCTTGTACTTAAATTTGAATACAGAAATTTTGTAGTCACCACAGGTGTATTTATAGGTGCAAAAACCACAGTTTGTTATCCGTTTAACTTTAAAATAGCGGTAGTGGATGGGGTGCGGCCCTAGTTTTTTTTCAAATAGCCACGTTGTACGACAATTCTGATAGAAAAATTTTCTAGCAACTGTTCTCTTTTGTCATTGCTGCAAAAAACTCTCTCATCCGTGTAACTTTTTGAATAGTTTTATTGCACTCGTTGAATCTGTTTGGCGCACTTGTATGACCGTTTGTTGAAAACTATCAATTCCTAGTCCTACTGGGCAGTTGTAAATCCCTGGGACTGAAGGAAGAACACTGTTGATTTGGTCTTACGGTTCTTCCACCAGACCGCATTTCACAGGTATTAGCTAGAAACATTTCAGTTTCTAATCATAGTTGGCTGTAGGAAATTAGAGGGATTTAAGAATAGCTGTGATTTGCCGTCTTTTAATAAGACTTTCAAAAACTCTTTCATACCTTCTTACATTTTTTGGGTCATGCTTCTTTGAAATGCAGCAATAATACCGGCCCCATTCTAAAACATGTGGGTTGTAACAGACATTTGTTCTTCACAATTGGCAAAAGTGGCTCATGGGTCATGTTTTGAATTTTTGGGGGCATTTTGCTGTGTAATGCAGCTATACTACAGGTCCTATTCAAAAAAAATGTGGTTTGTAACAGACATTTGTTCTTCACAATTGTCAAAAGTGGCTCAAGGGTGATGGTGCTGTCAAAAACTGGAATAGGTAGGACACTGTTAATGGACACATATTGCAAAAGGACTTGTTTTTGCAAGATCTTTAAAATAGCTAGCAATCCCTGTAGTGAGACAACTCAATTAATACAATTTAAAAAAAAAAAAGAGAAACAAAGACGTGGTGGGATTTCATCCTATTTTAAAAATTTATTTTCTAGAGTTAAACTACTAAAAAACTGACATGTACAAAATAGCTGATACAAATATTCCTCTGAATTGTACAAGGGAGGTACAGGAAGACTTGAACAGATGTAGGTTACCCAGGACAGGTCTAGTCTATGTCCAGTGAAATTAAAATGGTGGTTAATAGACTCCTTTATCCGGCACTTTTTAATCTGTGGGTCATGCAGGTTTAAGGGCCATGCTGTGGTACAAGACAGGGATAGTGAATGGTCTGTGACTTTTTTCCTGTGGCTTTTATAACCGAAGTGTGTAGCCTAAGATTGTAGCACGTATCCATTTGACTGTTGTGGATGTTAATTCCAGCTTCTCCAGCCCTGTTGGGGTGTAAGAATGAACGTGTTGTTCCTCTCCCATGGACTTTAATGGTCATCGGCGATAATCTATTATCAACTATCGGAAATCGTCTTGATAATTGCCAATATCGACTATCGACCCGATGACGATAGTCGACTTAATCGCTCATCACTACAACAAAGGTACTGAAGCCACCGGCTGTCCGGCAGAAGATGAAACATGTTGTATATTCTGCTGGGTTCAATTGGTTGGTGCAGAGCCATCAAATTAGGGCTTTTTTGGATAGCATTACTTTTTCTCTCCAGGATTATGTCCAGCTATTTGGAGTCATTGGGAGAATCGGTATCGTAAGTATATTCATTGATAAAAATATACATATTGTTTTGTGTCTTAAACTGCGCCACCTATTCTAATAGGTTCATTGCTGTATATTATTGTGATGTCAATTATCAATAATAGGGTTATTTTTTTAGTTTTGGTAAAGTTTTTGAGTATTTAAGTTTTATTGGGGTTTTATCATGCTGAGAACCTGTGGTACCATGATTTTTTTTTTTTTAAATGTTGATTGATCTGTCACAAAACACCTAATAGGTTTAGACACCTTTTCAATACCAAAACATGGAAATGAAGATGTATTATCTCAATGTATTTCTCTAAAATGTTTGGAGGCATTAGATACATTTCTGCTACCTGATTTTTCCACTCCATAAATATGTTCTCGATAGTGTTGAGTGATTTTTATCGACAAAATTGAAATCGGCAAGGTTTTTATGGTGATCGAAATTTCCAGATCATGCGATAATTAAGGTTAAAATCTGAGCATCATTTATTAAGATCGTGCCTTTTTCAGCGCTTCCTGTAATTTTTGTGGCCAGCAAATCAGATTACAGAATAGAGCAGGGTGAGATGTGTGTGCGACGTCATGACTGGGATGTGTATGGTTGCGATTGGCTGGAAAAATCACATGACCTCGTTTTACATAGAACAGCGTTTCCTATTTCAGCCTCAGTGTCTCTCAGCGTCTCATAGGGATAGGACCTGCGCTCTGCCTGTGGCCAAACAGCTCAGCGAAATTAGTCTATTTCTGCACAGAGAAACCTCTACTATTAGCTGTGATCCTTCCAATTTAGTTATATTAGAGATTTTAAGATTCTATGTAGTTAGGTAGAGAATTTTAAAGGAGCATCTACCGCTGTAAATTCACGACGGGGGGAGCAGGGGGGCCCCACGGGCGAACACAGACAAGCTCCATCTATAAAGAACACTGGATAAAGTTCACCAAGACTTAGTGTAGACATTGTAGTGGAATATCTTTATTATTAACAGTTTGCTATTGAAATATTTCCTGGATATTGGGCAGCCTGAACTTATATTGGATACACATCATTGCTAGTAACTGCAGGTCTCTTTGTTAGGTGCAAAACTCCACTTTTATTATCAGTATACATTTCAGATATGTGTTCATTTTAATTTGACCCATTACACCTGGGGACGGTTGTTTATATCCACCTTGCTTTTTAAAATTCCCAATCCAGCAATCTTGTGGTCGGGGCACAGGTTGTTTGTTCCCAAAAAAATCCTTGTATCATACGAAACAAAAAGTTAGGGGGTTTTTTGATTTTTTTGCAAAAACCCAGAAATTGTTCATTACCCCGGGCATCCAGAAAATCTTTAAAACAGAAATTTTATATTAACCCAGGTGAATTGAAAGGTTGCAAAAAATCCCGGGTTTATTTACCAAAACAAAAACAATACGTGTTTTTTGGACTTTTGCCCAGCCCAGATTTTTTGATGGGACACCTTGCAGTTAAATTTAAACCCCAGAAATTTTGGTTTTTTGATTAGGGGGATTTGAGAATAGCTGTGATTTCCCGTTTTTTTAATAAGAAACTTTCCAAAAAAATTCCCTTAACCCTTCTAAAATTTTTTTATTTTTTGAACATGGAGCAAAATGCAGGTGGAAAGGGGAGAAAAAGGGGGGGGGTAGAAAATTGGAGGTAGAGGAAGAAAAGAAGGTGTTTCCCAAATGCTGGGGGCCCAAAAAACGCATCCCCAGGGATCGTCAGTTGCAGGGACCGTCGGGCCTTTTCATCGCTGGGGTCGGGGCCCCCTTTTGAATCTAAGAAACCCGAACATCGTCCCCAAAATTTTTTCCTTAAGTGGTTTTTTTGAAACCTGTTTCTAGCATTTCTTCCCTCCTCGTTTTTGAAAGTCCGGCCCAAATTTGTCGTCACCCAGCATCATCAGATCCTTTCCAACATAAAGAAAACCCCAAAATTTTCAAACTCGTGTCCCCAAACCACTGTGGTAATCCATTGTTGCGGACCTTTTTGATGAAAAAATTGGGGTTTGGGGTCAAAAGGGGAAGTTAAAAGATCAAGAGGTGATTTAGTCTGCTCTGACCCCCAGGTTACTGATGCCATCAGAGGAGGTGAAGGAAAGGGGGGGTTTAAATTTGGGCCCAAAAATCCCGGGCGGTGGCGGGAAAACGCCTTGCAGTCCCCCTTGCTTAAAGCCCGGGGTTCTGGATGCGGGAAAAGTAAGGAAAACCAAGTAAACCTTGTTTGATGTTTGATGACGACATTGGGGGATCCATCCGGGGTTTTTTACACGGGAATTTGTTTGGGGGAGCGTTTCAAAAGGGGGCCGAGGGGGGAAGACTATGGGGTTTTTGGGGGGTTCAATAGGGGGTTCCCCCAAAAAAAAAGGGAAGGGCGGGTCGCGGGAAAGTCCGCTGATTTGTTTTCCCCCACCCCACGGTCGCGAAAAACCCCGATCCTCACTTTCGAAAGTCAAAAAGGTCCGGACCTCTCAACCCGGGCCCTTTCTTTGAGCAACCCTTCTGTTCCCCCCAGCTTTGTCATTTTGCCGCCTTTCCCCTTTTAAAAACGAAGTAGAGGCAAAAAAACCTTAAGGGGTTAACCCCACCAACAGGTCTAGTCACATGGGGCGAATGCAGGGATTTTAAAATGGGGGGAACATTTGGGCCAAAAAAGGCCAGACCGACGCGGGCCCCCCCAACCCTTTGTAAACCCCCCCGGGTTCGGGCCTCCTCCTCCTCCGCCCCCAAACCCAAGCGTTCCTCAGCTCCCCTTTTCTAAAGAGCCCTGATCAGGGACCCAGCCTCCGTTTAACCCTCCACCGTCGCCCGAGTACCACCGCCCCACCAGAGCCCATCTACCCCTTCTCCTTCCCCCAAATTTTTAAGCCCCCTGCACGCCTTTACAGGGGCCCAGTCTGCAGCCAGCCTTCTTTTCCCGGGTTTTGGGGGCCCAAAAGGAAACATTTTAAACCCCAAACCCATCCCAAAGCCAAAAGCCTGAATGTGGAAATTGCCAGGTTTTTTGGCCCTTTGGGAAAATTTTTTCCTTTCCGTTTGGTGGACACAGGGGGGTTTTTCCGCCACGTCTTGGCCCTCCCCTCCCCCCAAATTTACCAGTTCCCGAGCAGGGATTTTTTTCCCGGGAAAAACCCGCCCCCTGCCCGGGGCCAGCCAGGGTGTCATCAAAAATTTTCAAGCGCTTGTTCCCATCTGTGCCCGGGGGAAAAGTCCATTCCCCCCGCCATGGATTTGTAAGCAGGGCCCAAGGCCGCTATTTTCTTTTGACGGGCTCACTGGGTGAGCGGGGTTTGGTGTCTCTTAGGGTGCCCGGTGGTTTTCAGGCTGGCGCAGGGCTCTTAAAAACCGAAGGGAGGGTCCCAGGGCTTTTTCCCCCCAGGCCCTTTGGGGTGGATCACGTGCCCAGGGACACCGGGGCCCGTGTTAAAAATTAATCTGCCTTGGAAAACCGTCCACCCCAAAAGGTCAGGAGTTGTGGACGGCCTCTAAGAACCCGAAACCGAGCGTGGCTGGGGACAAAAACCCTTGTGCCCCCAAGGTGGTGTGGGGGATAAGGGGTTTGAAAAATATGTGGCGCCCTTAAGATCGGTAGGCTGGAAACACATCCCCCTTTCCTGGCAAAATGTCATGGACCCTTTTCGTCCAGAAATTTCTAAAGAGCTACCCCGGGGCTGGGGTGCCCGCTGGGAAGGGAAGGCTCGAGGGCTGAGTTCGGGACTTCCCCCCGTTCGCACCCTGCTTCGTCCCCCCTTTCCGGGGTTGCGCGTCAGCTCGGGGCCCCCCCGTCAACCGTCTTAAATTTTTGACGTGGCAACACGCTGGAATTCCACCCTCCCAAAGCTCCAGCGATTTGTGGCAGCAGGCCCAAAGCCCTTACGCCAAAATACGAAGTGACACATGGCCCGGGAAAAACAGCGGGGGCCGGGGGGTGGGGTGTTGAACCAACCCGGGGGGGGGCAGGTGAAAAAAGCTCTGCCCATCCTTTCCAGTTTTTGAAGAAGCCCCAAAAGGTCAGTGCGGACAATGCCCTTGCAGCATGGGCATTGTGGGGGATCTTAGTTTTGAACGAATTTGGACACTCAGAAAAAAAGGTTTCCCGCCAGCGGCGGAGGGGGAGGGCGGACACAATGCGGACACGGAGCCTTTCTTTTCCGTCAAATCCACAAGGCCCGGGCGTTTCACTATTTCATCCCGGGCTTCATTGGCAGTGGTTCGCGGTCCAGGCTAGTGCAAAGGGAGGCAAACAGTCTCAGGGTGCCCTCATCTCAGGCAAGTCAGGGCCTTTTGTTGAAGCTTTTGCCGGAGGCAGCGGGGAAAGGGGGGAGGGGGGAGGAGGGTTTTTCCAGCACCGTTTTTCCGACGTTCCCCGCCTTGGGGAAAAAGGTTGGCGCGAATTTAGGCGGAGGAGGGGAAAATGAGGAAGTTTGGGTTTTCTAGTGCCCCCCGGGCCCCCGAGGGGTTGGGAAACAAGGCTCCCCCAAAAACCCCTTTTACATGGAGTGCTTGGAGCTCCATTTTTCCAAAAAAAATCTTGCATTTAAAGGCCCTCAAAAAGAACAAAGTTAATGGGTGGCCACCCTCCTGGTCCCGGGGCAAAAAAAAAATCAGCACTTTTCCCTTCCCCCCCACCCCAAAAAAAAGAGTAAAATGCAGGGGAAAAGGGAGGACCTTGCTGATTGATCAATGGAGACATTGTTGCGTCTGTTCAGTTCCCCAAAAAGTCACGGGTGGGAAAAACTTTAGCGAAAGTAACAAACAGTAGAGTGCCAAGAGGCCGTTAGCGGCAGCAGCAGGCAAAGGGGCGGAAGGAAGCCTAATGGGGTGACCTCTGGCAATCTTTGTTTAGCACCTCACCAACGCATGCAATGAGGACACATCCAACACACAGATCAGCTTTATAAGATCATGGTGCCGGACTATCTGCGTCTCAACACCGCTTTTTTTTTAGCATGTGTCCGGACCAATTGACATTCTGGGTTATCCAAAATGGACAAATGGCCCGAGGCTGGCTCGTCCACGCATAGAGGTGTTGTCCTGCCCAGCAGCCGCGTCATTATGTGGAGCGAGACTTCAGCACAGCTGGAGGTGTCATTACAGACAACGCATTGGCTTTCCAAGATAATGTGATCGTTTGACTTTCATCAAGATGAAGCAGGCATGGATCTCTCGATGTGTGGCCCCAATTGCCGAGGGTCACCGATTAGTTGCCGCGTCTACTTTCCACATTTTTTCAAACAGAAATGGTTCATCTTGAAAACTTTTTTTTTATTTCATTAATTTACTTACTGCAATTTATATTCTCTTTTATCTTTTGATGTGAGGAGACTGTAAAAACAGCCAAGGTTTCATGACACCGTATTCCCAGTATTTACTCACTTTATCTTAAAGAATGATTTTCGCATTTTCAATGGTTGAGGTCATGTGCTGTAGATAAGCTATACAATTTATGGTCCTTTGGAAACAGAAATGTGGCTTTTAAGTGGCATTTCTCCTCCAATTTTTAATAGTGGTGAGAAGTCATTTTTATAATTTTTGGGGTCATGCTGCTTTGAAATGCAGCTATATACAGGTCCTATTATAAAAAATGTTGTTTCTAACAGACATTTGTTCTTCACAATTGTCAAGAGTGGCTCATGGGGTGGTGCTGTCAGAAACGGAAATAGGTATAGGACACTTGTTAATGGACACATATTGCAAAAATGACATTGTTTTTGCAAGATCTTTAACATAGCTTTCAATCCCTGTATTGAGACAACCCATTTATTACAATGAAAAAAAGAGAAACAAAGACATGGTGGGTTTCATCCTATTTTAAAAATGTGTTTTCTAGAATTTAAACTACTAAACTTGCATGTACAAAAAAGCTGGTAAAAAATTCCCCTGAATTGTACAAGGGGATGTACAGGAACACTTGACCAGATGATAGTTATTCAGAGGACATGGGAGTATGGAGCACGGGACAGAGGAACAAAGTAAGAGACAATTTCTCCAGCACGTTGAGTAAAATGAGAAAATGAATGCCAAGCCAAAGGGCACTGGGTGGAACAGGAGCGTTAACCACCAGTATTTCCAAGTGAAGCTCAATTGGTCCGCACTCATACGAGGGGCAAGCGCTACCCAGGTCTTGACTTTTGTACTGAGGAAGGCTGGAGTTCCCCACACTTCCGCTTCCCGCACTCTGCTTCAGCACGACAGTTTTTGTTGCTGCGTCATCAGGCATTTTAACCTGTGTTAATAGATGACGGACGCCAGCCTGTCTCACCGCAACCCACTGTAACTCCGCCCTGGTTTAAAGCTGTGGCACAGGACAGTTCTAGTCAATGTCCAGTTCAACTAAAATGGTGGTTGAAAGACTCCTTTTTGCGGCACTTTTTAAATCTGGGGGTCATGCAGGTTTCGGGCTCATGCTGCGTTCCAGGACGGGGATATTCAATGCTCCGTTCAAGTAACATGATGGTTCAAATCATACTGCCTTCTGGCACTTTTTAATTTGTGGGTGATGCATTTTTAAAGGGGTCAGGCTGTGGTACAAGACAGGGATAGTGAATGGTCTGTGACTTTTTTCTGTGATTTTTTATAACCCAAGTGTTTTGCCTAAGATGTACACGTATCCATTTGACTGTTGTGGATGTTAATTTCAGCTTCTCCAGCCTTGTTTGGGTGTAATAATGAAGGTTTTTGTTCCCTCTCCCATAGACTTTAAGGGTAATCGCTCAAAAAACAAATGCTCACTATCGAAAAACCTTATCGATAGCGGCCGACTATCCATCGATCTCGATAGCCAACGCAATCGCTCAACACTAGTTCTCGATTTTATAATTTTCATTTTTCTACTTTAGCAGCCAACGTATAACACATCGCAATGTGTGCACAATATGCCATAGACTACCCAGGCGGTATCACAATTGATGAATGGAATAACTGCTACCATCAATATTAATTGTTATAAGATGTTGTTGAATTGCGTGTTTACAACATATGCATTTGTTTTGACTGCATTTAAAAAAAAAAAAAAAAAATCGCACTATGTAGCCAGTTGTGTTTCCTATGTACTTTCAAGGCTGTGAGCCCAAAGTGACCTCAAAGTGGGAGGTCTACTAGTAGAAAAACCATTGCTTCCCTGAATATATGGTTTTAGATCCTCGTCTTGGAGTAATGTCGATAAAAATTTGTTGACAACGGACTTGATCAAATTGTATTCTTTGCTGAAAGTTGTAACCATGACGCAATGGTTTTGAAACGCATATATTTTTTAACAACATTGTATCCTAAAAGATCATTTCTAGTGCATTTTGTTACAAATTCAGCTCTGTTAAGAATCCAATGTGAATAACTCCTGGCCTGAAGTCTGTGTAATTAGACTCCTCTCAATCAGGTGTTTGTGCCTCAGTAGTGCAGTTGCCTTTTGACCTGACAAATTCCTCTACTGGATTACATGTTTGGTATGACATGGCTTGGCATGTAAAATAGTATTACCAGACAAAAGTTTTCTATAGGTACTTGTAGAAATAACGCCTCCTTCACCCAATAAGATTAAATCCAAAAAAGGTTCAGAAAAATGAAAAGTAAATTGAAAGGATTATTAATTTTATAGTATAAAGAGCAGTGTGGCCAATACATTGATATCATCGATATAGCGACCGTACCACCCCACAGACTCGACAAAAGGATTTAAGAAAAAATATGTATATACTTCCTCCCACCAACATACAAATTAGCTATTGGGGGAGGGGGAGGATTTTGACCCCATTAAATCTCCAACCAGTTGCAAATAGTATTTATGATTAAAACATAAAAATCTTTGGGTCAATAAATATTGTATTTCAACAAAGAAGAAAATATCAGCACAACTGAAAGAAAAAGAATATTTTTTCGAGTGCACGCCACAGACCTGGATATTGAAAGGGCCAGAAGTAAAAAAAAATAAAAAAAAAAAAAACCTGATCTATAGCTTCAGTATAATAGGAAATTTTCTCCAGCCGAAACGCAACCGTATGGATGGCTAATTTATTGGGTAAGCAAGTATAAAGTCATTCTATGTTGCAGGTTATCCAAGAATATTTTTGTTGCCAGGTAATAGATTGAACAATATTCAGTACAGAATTAGTATCTTTTAAATAACCAAGACACTTTTCCATCATGGGCATAACGCTCATTTAAAACCCCCATCCCAGTGATGATAGGACGTATAGGGGGTCGAAGTGTCTTTATGCGTTTTCGGTAACGAATGTAAAATTGGAACAATCGGCTCTGATACCAAAATATAATCATAAACCGATTGAGAAAAAATCCCCAAAGATAGACCTTCATCTAAAACAGTGTTTCTCAACTCCAGTCCTCAAGACCCACCAACAGGTCAAGTTTTCAGGATCTCCCCAGTATTGCACAGGTGATATTATTGTCAGTGCATTCTGTAGGAGATCCTGAAAACATGAAATGTTGGTGGGTCTTGAGGACTGGAGTTGAGAAACACTGATCTAAAAGTTTAAGGATCCCTTGATATTCTAATTGGGGATTATAGGTAAATTGTATGTTGTGTCAACAACTAACCTCCTTCCGTTGAGAGGTTTGTACTGACCCCGATCTATTAAAATAACGGCTCCACCTTTAACAGCCTCCCGAATAATTAAATCACGGTTCGCTTTTCATAGCTTTACATTGTTAGTAAGAGAGGATTATCTACTCTGTTCTTATTTTTCAACTTGAACTGATGCAATTTAATTTCTTCCTGTACCTGAAAGCTTTTAATGGGATCTGATCTAGATTGAGTGGGATAGAAAAATTTGGTGGAGGTTTTAAATGTAGGTACTTTACTTTTTTCAAAATTATCCTTCCGATTGTAAATCACGAAATATTTTTATACCTAGAATATCCTTAAACATTACAAGATTAGGATGGGATGTATCTTTTTCCCGTGCATCACCCTGGTTCCCACCAGCAAGTGGATCATGAGCTAAGTGAGAAAAATGTTTTTTAAACCCTTAGGCCGAACGCACCTGAAAAGTAGTTAATGACCAGAACATTTTTTTTCGCCTCCTTGCTTTGCAACAGTTGTAATTTTTTAAATTTTTTTCAATGACTCAGTTGTGCGAGGCCTCGTTTTATGCAAGACAAGTTGTACTTTATGGGGGAATAGTTTAAATTCACTTATAAATAATTGCAGAATTTTTTTTTTTTTTTTTTTTACACCATTCACATTTCACACTTAACCTGTAGAATTAATATAACAAATTATTATTAGTCGGGTGGAGACCTATTGTGTAAGGTGTTTGTAATGTATGCACAATTTTTTTATTACATTTTTATTTTTTATTCTTTTTTTTACACTTATGTTTTTACTTTTTTATACACTTTGTATAAGAGACATTATAAGACTTAAACGAACCTTCCTGGCATTGGAAATCCCTCTGCTCTGCTGCAGGAGCTGAATAAGGAGACGAACGAAAGAATAATTTTATTCGAAGTCTTTTTTTTTTTTTTTGAGAAAAAAAACCCTTTTAATAAATTTTTTCCAAAATGTCAAAAAATCTTGATAAAGACCAGGGTTTTTGACTCCCCCAATTTAATAAACCGGAAAGCCATTTCCCCTGTGGGGAGAGGAGAGAATTGTTATATTTAAAATAGTGTGTACTATACATCACACAATTTCCCAACAATTTTCAGATTTTTCCCCAGAAACTGAATTTGGGAGCCCCTAAAAAACTTGTTACCCCAAGAAACCCCAAACCAAAAACCCCGAGTTTTAGAGTTTAAACTATGGGAGAAATTTGGGTCTCCCCTTCCTCTATTCTAAAGCTTTTTGGCATTTTAAACCAACCCCTGGTTGCTCATGGTTGTAAAGAGTTTTGAAGCACTGGCAAATGGCCACCCAAAACATCCAACCTGCAAACAGGGTTCCAAATTTTCCTCAGACGGGAAAAGGACACTAGCGCCTCCTTCTCCATCCTTTGGCTTTCCAGAGAGGGATAAAGTGCGATTTCCCCAAGCAGCATCTCTGCAGAAAAGTGTTTGGAAACCAATGTGGGGGGTTCTCCCCAAACAGCCTGAAAAAAGGGTGACTGACCATTGTTTAACCCCGAAAAATCAAAGCGTTTGAGGGTTTCCCCCCATAGACACATTAAACCCTTTTTCCCAAAAGCCCATTAGAGGGAGAGGAAAGGTTCTGGGCCCCTGATCCCTTTTTTCCCTTTTTTCTTGTCCTACCCAAAAACCCTTCCCCCTTTGAATTTCCCCCGGGTTCCCGCCCCGGGCCCTTTCGGCGCAGTCCTTCGTCCAAAGAAAAAGGGGGAAAAACCCCCTTTTTGGCCAGGGATTTGGGAATTTGCTTTTTTTTCTTTTCCACCCAGAAAGGGCCAAAACCCGGGCAGGCAGCATTCAAAAAAAATTGGTGCTTTTCCCCCTTTTTCCCTCGACTTCTCTTCTGTTTTTTTTTTTCACTTATTAGAATGGGGGACTGTCGCCCATTGTCCCCCCCAAACCCGTTTTAAGGTGGGATTGACAAACAGGCGGGGAAACCCTTTGGGGGGCCATTAGCGCTGGGGGCCACACCCCCGCCTTTTCCCTTTTAATCTGCAGTCTTAAAAACCTAATTGTTTCCCCTTGATTATAATGTGACACCGTGACCCAACACAGGGCCCCCTTTCTCACCTTTTCATTTTTTTGGATGGGAACGAATTCTGGATTTTTTATTTGCTGAAATTTCCAGAATCACCCAAACTTAAAAAAAAAAACACTTAACCCCTCTCCCTCCAAGTATAAAAAAGCCCGGGACAATCTTTTGGGTTTCTCTATTAAAATATTTTTTTATTTTATTTTCAAAAAATTTAAGTTTATTAATTGCAAACTAAAGACATTAAAATAAAGTTTAAGTTCTCTCAGGGGTTTAAAAAAAAGAAAGGGAAACCAAAGGAACCTGATATTTCAGTCTTTTTAAATGATCTAAAAGTCCCCCCATCTCCTGCGGGTTTTTACGGGAATGTTTTGGACCTGTGAAAAAATCCAGTACTCTCCCCCGCTCTCCTCTCGGGGCCCTCACGTACCCCGGCCCTTTATCCCATATCCAGGTGTTTTTTCTGTTCCCTGTTTTCCCTCTCTATAATCTTCAAAAGCAATAGGATAATGTACTAATAACTTGGCAAACAATGGGAAATCTTTTCCAGGTAACAGAGTATACACATATACAAAAGGGATCTAAAAAAAAAAAAAAAAAAAAAAAGTAGGGTGGTCATTGAAAGTTGGGCCCCAATAAAAAATTTTTTGTTGAGAAACAAAATTTTTTAGGTATTTAAAATGTACAGAAAAGATCTGAGTCTTGTTTAAATTTCCCTTTGAAAACCCAAAAGTTCCCCACCAGTATTTGAACTTGGGGCCAAATTTCCCCCATGTGAAGACAAGAGAACCTTTAAAAGTTTTTTAACTTTTTATTAAAAACACAAAACCTTTTTTACAATTTTCCGATTAATTCCCCGAAACCCAAAAAAAACTACAAAAACCACAGAAGAAATTTGAGGCTGACTGGGGGGGAGCGGCTGGGGTCTTAAACCCTTCCCCTACTTCTGCTTCCTTATTTTTTTTTCCGGGTCTCTTCCCCCAAAGCTGGTTGGGTTAAAAGTAGTGAAAAGGTTGAAGCTCTGGCAGGTTTCCCAAAAGGGTTTTGGGGGTGGCCCCTGTTATCACAGTCCTCTGGGGTAATGGCCCAAAAGCCCTTTCCCCAACAGGGAAACCAATCGCTCCTTTGGTTTTTGGGCCTAACCCGCTCTCCCTCAGTGCCATGCCAGAGTAAATTTATCAGGGTTCCAATTCCCCAAACACAAACCCCCGTTCCAAGTGCTGAAAACCAGAGGGAGGGGGCTCTCCACAGCCTGAAAAGTGACACCATTGCCAGTCCCAAAAAAACAAAGCATTTTAGGCCCTTTTGGGTGGGGCTGGGCACCCCCTATGCAGAAATTCCTCAAGAAGGCAGTGGGCCCCCCTCCCTGGGGGTTTTGAGGGTTTTCCCCCAAAGTCGGCCTTTCCCCAAGTCCATTTTGAGGGAAAGGGGAAAGGGTTTTTGGGTTTTGATGTTTTTTCCCCTTTTCTTGTAAAACCCGTGTTGAAGAGGAATTCCCACAGACAGTTCAATAAGGGGATGGGGCACAAGACAAAACCCCTATTTTTAACTGGTTAGGGAGAAAACCCGGGGAGGTGCTGGGGCCCCTAGGAATTTGGGTCCCTCCACCATCATTGGGGAAAAATTTTAAGGGTAGAATTGCACACGGGATTTGGGGCCCCCTGCCCGAGGGGCCCCCCCCCCAAAAAAGGGGGGAAAGGGGATACTGTCCCTGCCCGTGCCCCGCCAGGCCCCGTGCAGTCTTTTTGTCCGGAAGAAAAGGGGAGAAAAATGCTTTTGGCCATAATTTGGGGAAATTTTCTATTTTTTAATGTCCTGCCAATTCTGTTTCTGCCCTTTATTTCGTTCCCCCCTTCCCGTTTTTTTGGGCCCCTTCCTTCTACGTCTCTTTTGTTTGGGCAGGGTTTTTTTTTGCACTTTTTCAAAATAGAGGGTTGCGCCCAGTTTTTCAATGACCACTTTGGGGTTTGGGCTTTAAAAAGCACAAGGGGGCCCGTCCCCCGGGGTTAATTTGCGCTAGGTGAAATCTGTCGCCATGACAAAATAAAACCCCTGCAGAGGTTTTTTTTGAGCCAATGTGGGGATTCCTTTAAAATTTGAAAAATTTTACCCCCGCGAGCCAACCTATGGACCTTTTTTACCTATTCCCCATTTTCTTATAGACCCGAAAAAATTTTGGGGTTCTCATTCACTTTTAACCCAGAATCCCCCACATTAAAATAAAAACCTTATACTCTCTCCCTCGGAGTGTAAGGAGTCCCGTACAATCTATGGGTTTCTCTATTAGAAAAATCAGTTACTTTATGTCCATAATTTAGGCTTATTAACATTACAAACTATAGAGATTATAATAAAGCTCAGTTCTCTCTGAAATTTATCAGATTCCTGGAAAACGTTTCCTTTGTTTCTTTTCACCTTATCTTATTTATCATCTATAAAAGTCTCCGTCCCCTGCAGGATTTATCCGGGACTGTCTGGACCTGTGGATATATCCAGTAGATCTCACACTCTCCTCTCTGGGACCTCACTGTATTCAGGCTCCATTTAGCCCATATAAAGGTGTGTTTCTCTCACTCTCCTCTTCATAGCAATATAATATACTAATAACTGAGCAAGATAATGGGAAATCTTTCCACTGTAGACAGGCAGAGTACACATCTATATGGTGAAGCTAAAAAAAAAAAAAAAAAATAGGAGGGTCATTGAAAAGGTCATGTCCTAATAAGAATTTTTGTTGAGGTATTTAAAATGTACAGAAAAGATCTGAGAGTCTTGATGAAGTACATGTTGACCACGAATTCCTCCACCAGTATAGCACATGGAGCCATTTCACCTGTGAAGACGAGAACATGTTATAGTTTATAGCTTGACTGGCAACAAACAGACTGAAACCAATTTGCATTTAAAATCTTGCTGCTTTTTACTAGCGTACGGAACATCAATGAATGATACATTCCCATAAATTCCATATCATAGCGTTACATACAATATACAGACAGTACTTAGCTGTAGTAGTTTGGGTGGTACAATTCACAGAATTTTCAACATTTCACTTGTCAGTGGTATGCAATCTTTTCCGAGCTGACCTGATGTGGAGCCAAACACTCCATGTTGCACACAGCTGCAACTTTTTCGGAAATCACTTTCCTTCTTCATGCCTGAAGAAAAAGGAAATTTTCCCAAACGTTGCACTGTGTGCAACATGGAGTTTTTGGCTCCACATCAGTCAGCTCGGAAGAGATTGCATACCACTGACAAGTAAATGTTGAAAATTCGTGATTGTACCACAAACTACTACAGCTAAGTACTGACTGTATATTGTATGTAAAGCGATGATTTTGGGAAAATAAGGGGATGTAGCCTTTATTGATGTTCCGTACGCTAGTAAAAAGCAGCAAGATTTTAAATGCAAATGGTTTCAGTCTGTTTGTTGCCAGTCAATTTATTACAAGGAGAAGAGAAAACGCCGGGGCATGACTGAATAAAGGTCATACTAATAAAAAAAAGAGAGATAAAATATAGACAGCACCTTAAATGTATTGAAGCTGATTATAGTTTATAGCTTGTATTGTACATCACACAGCTTTCTACAGATGTCTGATTACCAGGAAACTGAAAACACTACAAAAACTACAGAAGAATTAGAGCTGACTGGTGGAGAGCACTGGGGTCTTACCTTCTCTACTTCTGCTTCTATTTCTTCTTGGCTCTCTTCACTGGATCCTGGTTGCTCATGGTGTGAGGAGGTTTAAGCTCTGGAAGGTCTGGTTGTTTACAGGTGGCCATATTGTCAGTCCTCTGCTACATGGTCCCATGGCTTCCTCAAACAGGAAGACACAAGTCGGTCCTTTTCCATTTTGTCCTTCCTGTTCTCCATCAGTGGCATGCCAGAGTAGGTGATCAGGGCTTCCGAGTTCCCCAAACAGCACCTCTTTGGCAACTGCTTGAAACCAGATGTGGAGGGGTCTCTCCACAACCTGACAGTGACCGACCAGTTTCCAGTCCAGAAACCAAATCAGTTGAGGGCTTTGGTTGGGTCAGTCACCACCGTGCAGTAGTTCCTCAAGAAGGCCGTGTTCTCATCTCTGGGCGTTTTAGGGTTTCTCATAGTCGGCCTTTTCTCAAGTCCACTAGAGGGAGAGGAAGGGGTTCTTGGTCCTGATGTCTTAACCATTTTCTTGTTACTTCTGATGAAGAGGAGTCCTACAGAGTTGAAAATAGTGTGAGATGAGCAGCAAGACAAGAGCCTGGTTTATATCTGTGTAGGGCGAACTTGCTGGGGCTCCTGGGATTGGCTCGTCCACCATTAGGTGGTGAGAAATCTAAGGCTAGATGCACACTGCATTTGGCCACTGCAGAGGCCCCTCATAAAAGGGGAGAGGGGATGCGGTCATGTCTGCGCCTGCTCAGGCCTCGGCGCAGGCCTCGGAAGAAAAGGTGGAAGACGCGCTTTTGGCCATGATTTGGGAATTTGCTATTTTCACTGTCCTGCCAGATTCTGCTTGCTGTCTTGGTACTGTTTCCCCTTTCTGGAACTTCTCTTTTTGTTTGTCAGTTTTGTGTTGCACTTATTCAGATTACGGACGGTCACCCAGTTGTCACTGACCACTTGGGGTCGGGTTGACAAGCAGGAAGGGACAGCCTTGGGGTTATTAGCGCTAGGGTGCACTGTGTCCCTGTATATCTGGGGTCACTGACACATAAAACACCTGCAGAGGTTTCCTAAGCCAATTTGTGTTGAATCCTTGATTAGAATGTGAAACCGCGAGCCAACAATATGGACTTCTCGCCTTATTCTCATTTTCTGATAGACTGAATTCTGGATTCTCATTTGCTGTCAGCTAGAATCCTCCACATTAAAATAAAACCGCTTGAACTCTCTCCCTCGGAGTGTAAGGAGTCCGTACAATCTATGGGTTTCTCAAATAGAATATCAAAGTTATTTTATGTCTATAACTTAAGTTTATTAACTATTACAAACTATAGAGATTGTATCACCGCTTATTTCTTTCTGAAATATCAGATTCCTGGATACGTTTCTCTTTCTCACCTCGGTCTTATTTATCATCTATAAAAGTCTCCGTCCCCTGCAGGTTTTTCCGGGACTGTCTGGACCTGTGAATATATCCAGTAGATCTCACCCTCTCCTCTCTGGGACCTCAAAGTTTCCAGGCTCCATTTATCCCATATACATGGATCTTTCCATTTTTCCATGTGTTTTATCTAAATGATCATTTTTCATATCAATATGATAATGGGAGATCTTCACACTGTAGACAGATTATACATATATACTAGTGTATCTAAATAGTTATGATTATCAAAGTTAATGTCCTTAACACAAGTCCAATGGAGAAACTCCTATATTAAACAAAAAGCAGGGATGGATACAGGGAGGGGCCTGTAAAGTGACTATGGAGCCCTTGATCTTGGTCTCTGCCTACAGCTCTCCATCCAGCTACACAAAGCTTCTATGATCAGGGAGAGACCAGCAATATCCTATGTGGAAGCTGCTGATCTCAGAAGAAACCGTGGATTGGATAGATTAAAAATCCAGAAAGTCTGTCCCTGGTTTCTATGGGACATTGTCACTTATCCTCTATATCTAAGTTTGTACCTACATTTGGAGCATTTTAAGAGACCTTGACTTCAAGGGTTATTCCTGGCTGTAAACTTCCTGGTTGGGCCCAGCTCATCACCAACTAGAGCCAGAAGGATGACCAGAGTGTTCCTGGCTGTGTGTGGAATACTACTTAATTTGCCAAAGGTAAACTTAATCTTGGATCACTATCTGCTTAATACTTTTATTACTATCACTATAATCAAAAAAATAAAGGTTTTTATTAAAATGGAGTCCCCAAAATCCTCAAAGATGTAATCCTAATGCCACTGTCTAAGATCCAACAATGATCTCTGTCTGGGGCTAAATAGAAATTCAGGGTTTAATGAACTCCCTTACTAAAATCAAGAAACCCCACTTGTGACTGGATCCTAGGTATAGAAATGGTAACTCAAGCCTTATAAACCATTTATCTCCAATTCATAGAAATCAGGGTATCCATAACCTCCCTCAATATATTATAAATTTAATGACTGGCAGTGACTAGTGTAACACCCTCTCGGAAGAAATGTGTAATTGTACAGGGTAAGTCACAGCTACGTCTACAAGAATCAAATGCTGTAATAAATCTGCAATGGCTAGGTCTTCTGCAGCAGGCTGCTATTATGAGGAATCTGGCTGCTAAAATAAAATAGATGCTGTGTGTGGAACTCCCACCCAGATGAACAAAGCTTTTGCAAACATGGCCACCTTTCTGTTCTCCATGGCCAGAATGAGCTGGGCCAAAAAACCAAAGGGTGTTAAAAAAAAATAGTACCCATTTAATTCACCAACCTGAAACAGAGGAGGATGCTTGAGGCCGACACCATATCTGATATGTGCACTCCAGTATGCACCAAAACCAATTCTAATACAAAATAACCAAAGGAGTTGGATCTAGAACCCTGGAAAGATAAGACTTTAGAAGAACCTGTCTGGCATTGGAAACCACTTTGCTCAGCTGCAGGAGCTGAAAAAGGTGACAAATGAGAGAAGAATTTTGTTCTAAGACAAAAATTTTATTGGGAAACCATTTATAAATATTCAAAATGAACAGTAAAGATCTGAGAGTCTTGAAGTCCATGTTGACCACCGGTTCCTCAATTGTTTCCACCAGTAAGAAGATGAAGCCATTTTAAACTGTGGAGAGGAGAGAAGGTGTTTTAAATCATGTATTGTACAACACACAAAATTTCTACAGATGTCAATTATTTTCCCCGGAAACTGAAAACACTACAAAACACAGAGGGAAATAGAGCTGGTGGGAGTGCTGGGGTTATCTTCTCTACTTCTTCTGATGCCTGCTTTTTTGACTCTTTTCCCAGATCCGGTTTGCTCATGGTATGATGAGGTCGAAGCTCTACTCAGGTTTGGTTGTTTATAGGTGGCCATACTTTCACAGTCCTCTGCTACATGGTCCAATACCGTTCTCAGACAGGAAGACACTAGCCGGTCCTTCTCGTCCGTCCTGTTCGCCATGAGCGGCAAAGCCAGAGTAGGGTGACCATGCTTCAGAGTTCCCCAAACAGCATTTCTGTGGCAAGTGCTGGAAACCAATGTGGAGGGGTCTCTACAGAGCCTGATGTTATGGACCATTTCCAGTCCAGAAACCAACTCAGGTGAGGCTTTGGTGGGGTCAGTCACCACTGTGCAGTGTTTTCCCCAAGAAGGCCATAACCACCTCCCTGGTTTTTTTTTTGAGGGTTTCTCATAAAATACATTCACCATTTCCTCAAGTCCATGAGAGGGAGAGGAAGGGGTTCTGAGTCTTGATACCTTCTCTATTTTCTTGTAATTTCTGTTGAAAATGAGTCTTAGCGTTAAACTGAGCAACAAGACAAGACCCTGGTTTACAAACGCAATCATCACACCGAGCGGAGACTCCACCAGGATCACATCTATTACCAATGCAAGCTATGTGTGTGTGTTGGTGGGGGGGGGGGTTTGCTTCTTTGCTCCTCCATGTCCTATTTATCTCCAATGTATATATTTATCTTCTATTTCATCTCCAACCATCTCTATCTATAATCCTGATTATTATAAATGAAACATATGAAGAATTTACTAATACTTTAGCCGAAAAAGGAAAAGTCATTGCACTGTAGATAGGACGAGTATAGATGGGATTGGGTTCTGTTTTGTATCAGGTGATTGTATCCTAATATAACAGGTCTATTCAATAGATACGAACTACAGACACATTTGTATCACAGCTCAGTTCTCTCTGAAATATCAGATTCCAAGATGTTTCTCTTTTACACTCTCCTCTCTGGGACCTCAATGTATCCATGTGTTTTCCTCTGTCCTATCTCTCCATCTCTGTTCATATTTCATCTCCATCTTCCGATCAATATTATCACACAACTTTCTACAGATGTCAGATTATTCCAAGTAAACTGAAGTTGGAATCTAAGACTTATTATCCCCAAAAACTACAGAGGCAATAGAGCTGACTGGTGGGGAGCGCTGGGGTATCGCCTTCCTCTACTTTGTCTGTTTCTTTTTCTTGGCTCTTTTCACCCAATCCCTGGTACCAGGGTGTGGGGGAGGTTAAGCCGGCGGGTCTGTGGTTAGGGGTGGCCATTTTGTCAGCCCTGCACAGGGTCCAAAAAATTCCTCAACAAGAAGACACTAGCTGCCCTTTCCCTTTAGCCCTTCCGTCCTCCATCATGGCATCCAGATAGGTTATTAATGCTTTTGGATTCCCCCAAACAGCATCTCAGGGCAAGGCGGAAAACCCCAGATGTGGCGGGTCTCTCCAACCTACAGTGACTGACCAGTTTCCAGTCCAGAAACCAAAGCAGTTGAGGGCTGTGGCTGGGTTCGTCACCACCGTGCAGTAGTTCCTCAAGAAGGCTGCGATCTCATTGTTCATTTGAGGGTTTCTCAGATAGAAGGTATCAGGACCCAGAAGCCCTTCTCCCTCTCATGGGCTTGAGAAAAGCACAACTGTTTTCTTGTATTTTCTTTTGAAGATGAGTTCTACAGAGTTAGACTGAGCAGCTAAACAAGACTTTGTATACAAACCCAATCATCAAACTGGGGGGAGACTCCCCGGGGTTTCACATCGAATGAAGATAAAACCTAAATACAAGTCTTTTCAATAATACCAACTTCAAAACCTTGTCGGGTGACTTATCCTAAATAACAGACATTTTAATAGACGCAAACTACGGACAGAATGGGTGACCTGTATGAACGTTGTCGCATAGAGTCCAGTTCGAAATCACTTTAAAGCAGTGTAGAATGTGGCAGAATGTATGAACCTGTTCCTCTGCAGGTTATACATACAGGGCAGTGTAGAGCCAATACCACAAGTCTGGCTCAGGCACCACCTTTACCCTGGTCTTTCTGTTCTTCTGCAGGTCATACATACAGGGCAGTGTAAACCCAATGCCACAAGTCTGGCTCAGGAAACCACCTTTACCCGGGTCGGCCCTGTTTCTTCTGCAGGTCATACATACAGGCAGTGTAAACCCATACCACAAGTCTGGCTAAAGGCACCACCTTTACCCTGGTCTGGCTGTTCTTTTTTGCAGTCATACATACAGGGCAGTGTAAACCCAATACCACAAGTCGGGCCCTCGGCACACCTTTACCCTGGTCTGGCTGTTCTTCTGCAGGTCATACATACAGGGCAGT
This sequence comes from Phyllomedusa bahiana, assembly GCA_025379985.1. Taxonomy (NCBI): domain Eukaryota; kingdom Metazoa; phylum Chordata; class Amphibia; order Anura; family Hylidae; genus Phyllomedusa; species Phyllomedusa bahiana. The sequence continues at coordinate 58,376 of JAODAL010015489.1, forward strand.
GTAAACCCAATACCACAAGTCTGGCTCAGGCACCACCTTTACCCTGGTCTGGCTCTTCTAACAGTTCTGCGCCGGGGTTTGGCATTAAAGAATCATAAATGTGTCTAATGCTACAAATGTGGTGCGATGCCCCCAAATCTTTAGTGCATTAAATTCACTCCTACACTTATTGTGCCAAAGTTTGGAATATGACTGTTCATACATCTATACAACAGGGCTACTAAACTTTTTGATGCCAGGTAACTGGTACAGCCCCGTTCTTGCATGTTGCCGAATATATCCGGTAATGTATCCTAATAGAACAGGTCTCTTCAATAGATACAAGCTATAGACACATTGGTATTTCAGAGAGAACTGTGCTTTGATATAGATTCCTGGATACATTTCTTTGTTTTTCTCACCTCAGTCTTATTTATCATCTATAAAAGTCTCCGTCCCCTGCAGGATTTATCCGGGACTGTCTGGACCTGTGACTATATCCAGTAGATCTCACACTCTCCTCTCTGGGACCTCACTGTATCCAGGCTCCATTTATCCCATATCCCAGGGTTTTTCTCCCATATCTCTCCATCTCTGTTCATGTTTCATCTCTATCATCTTCATATCAATATTCTAGATAATGGACTAATATTTTAGCCAGACGATGGGAAATCTTTACACTGATACATATATACTGGTGCACACCCCCGCACCCCATATACTAGTGTCAGGGTGCTTTCACACGGTGCGTTTTTTTCAATGCGTTTTTTGTGCAGAAAGGCACAGCAATTAATACTGTACATTGCAGCAGAAAAATTGCGGTAATTACCACGATTTTACCGCCAATTTACCGTGATTTTTGTGCAGCAATGTACAGCATTAATTGCTGTGCCTTCACAAAAAACGCATTGAAAAAACGCACCGTGTGAAAGCACCCTCAGTCATTGTCCTGATTCCCCCATAAACAAGTGTCAGTCATTAGTTTGATTCCCCCTTCCCCCAGGTATCAGAAGCCCTTTATGTTAACCAGACCTGGAGACACCGAGCAGCTCTGCCTTAGGCTGACCTGTAATGTATGATATGCCACCCCAATCCCTCCTCCCCCCCCCCCCCCCCCGCCATATGCGCCCAAAGCCAGTTCTAGTCCAGAATAACCAAAAGATTTGGATCCAGAACCCTTAAAAGATAAGACTTTAGAAGAACCTGCCCTGGCTCTGGGAACCAATCTGCTCAGGTGCAGGAGCTGAAGAGAGATGATTGTGAGAAGACTTTTGTTCTTAACTAAATTTTTATTGAGGAAACAAATAACATTTAGAAAATACAGAAAAGATCCAGGAGCCTCTAATATCCCTCCAGTGCTATAAAATGTTGAGTATTCATCCCTCTGCAATTATCCAGGCCCAAGCACCATTGTAGTCAGAACAATGTGGCCGTGTTCTCCAAAACCGTGTTCTCCTGATCAGATCCTGGCTCCAGAATGTGTTGAGGGTCTTAAGTCCATTTTGGCCACCAGTTCCTCCATTGTCTCCACTAGTATAGACAATGGAGCCATTTCAGTTGTTGATGTTGAAGCTCTGCCAGGTGCGGGTGTTCTCAGGTAAACTGATTTCACCGGCACCACCCATTATCTTTCTCCGGCAGAAAGACCATATCCGACCATGGTCCACGAGGCCCAACCTGAGTTTCATTGGAGGCATGCCTGGGTAGCTGATCAATGCTTCTGAGTTCCTCAAGGAAATTCTTGGGGGCAAGTGCTGGACACCACCTGGTGCAAAGGGGTCTTTCCAAAGTCTGATGGTTACAGACCAGCTCCCAGGCAGTAGGCAGTGACCTCCTCCCCAGGTGTATAAGGGTTTGGCACAGCTACAGTCACAAGTCTCTCCTCAAGTCCATTAGAGGAAGAGGTTCTGGGTCCTGATACCTTCTTCATGGCTTTCTTCCTTCTGCTAAAGATGAATCCTACAGAGAGTTCAGAGAGTGTGATGAGCAGCAAGAGGAGCATGGTTTATATCTGTGTAGAGAAACATAGGGGAGCTGCTGGGACCCCTGCGATTGGCTCCTCTACCATTAGATGGTGAAAATCTAATTACCATAACGAAGATCTATTCTATAGGTACAAACCCAATCATCACTCTGAGGGGAGACTCCACCAGTAATCACATTAATCAATTATCTATGCAAGCAGTGTAGCCAGGTGGGGGGTAAAAAACTACATACTCCTCACCTATATGTAACCTCCCCCAGCTCTCTGCCTCCTCTATGTATCCATGTCCGATTTATCGCCAATCTATATATTTTTTCTAACCATTTCACCTCCAGCCGTCTCGATCTATAATCCTGATTGAGATTGATATGAAACACATGAATAATTTACTAATATTTTAGCCAGACAAGGAAGTGATGAGACTGTAGATGGGCAGAGTATAGATCTATAGATGGGATTGGGTTCTGCATTGTATCAGGTGATGTATCATAATATAACGGATCTATTCAATAGCTAAAAACTATAGAAATAGGGCGATATTTATGTGCAGGGCTGCGGCAGTATTCGGAGCCCTTTCAGCCCAAAAACTGCCACAGCCCTGTTCTCTAGATGTAGGAGTTGGCGCATTTTGCGGCACCTTGTAATGTGCCCAAGATGTGAGGGCGTCTCACCACAACCATATGATTCTACACATTTATAACTGGAGGACGGCAAAACTGGGCGCATTACCGCTGGAACAGCCAGACCAAGTTACAGATGGTTTACCTGAGCCTGAGTTGTCGTAGTGGAACTACAATGCGCCAAATCTATGATCCGGAGTAGAACAGGTTCATACATTCTGGAGTATTCTACACTGCTTTATAGCTATTTATAACATACATACACATATGTATGTATACATATTTTTTTTATTTTTTTTATTGTAAGGCCCTGTCTACACAGCGCTGGATTCACCTTGGATTTTCAGCGGATTCAGTATTTTGAATCTGACAAATCTGACTGTATCCAGCGCTGCACAGACCTCAGTAGAAAATCCGTGCTCTACTCTATACAACAAAGGTTTTCTACTAAAGCCCATGTACTGGGCACCCGAGAATCTCAAAAATTGGTTGGTGCAGGAATATCAAATTAGGGCTTTTCTGGATAGCATTACTTTTTCTCTCCAGGATTATGTCCAGCTATTTGGAGTCCTTGCGAGAATTGGTATCGTAAGTAAATTCATTGCTAAAAATATACATATTGTTTTGTCCTAAACTGCGCCACCTATTCGAATAGGTTCATTGCTGTATATTATTGTGATGGCAAATATCGAAATTGTGTTATACATATATGAAAATAAATAGGGAAAAAAGAGGGGTGACAAAAATATGTATATGTTAATAATATTTATCATTTTATTATTAAAAAATATATTAATAGATATTTAAAATCCTAAAAACAAGGTGGGCTAATTAAATAATGGGAGCTATTTAGATAATGGGAGCTAATTAAATAATGCCATCTTGAACCTCATTCAGTCCGTGAGGTTGTAAAGTGCTGAGTTTAAAGATCCAGTATACCACTCTCATACTTGACATTCTAGCTCGATCAACTGTATTCTGAGAGATATGCTCTATGGGCTGAATGCAGAAACTTGGTTCTCTACTATTGTGTATTTCCAAGAAGTGTCTCGGCAGGCTATACAAGAGTCTGCCGTGTCTAATATCGTATCTGTGATTAATGAGTCTTCTTGAAAGTTTCGTGGAAGTTTTGCTAACATATTGTATGTTGCAACTACATGTGATCAGATAGATAACATGATCGTTTGCACAAGTTAGGTGCTCTTTTATTTTGAAAGATTCCCCCGTAGAACTAGAGGTAAATTGATCACTTATAATAATTTGTTTGCAACACTTACATATAGCATTCCCACATGGGAAAGATCCATTGTTTTTATCATGTTTAGACACTTATTCAATACCAAAACAAGGAAATGAGGACGTATCATCTCAATGTATTTCTCTAAAATGTTTGGAGGCATTAGATACATTTGTTATCTGATTTTTTTAGACTACATAAATGTTCTCTTGATTATAATTTTCATTTTTCTACTTGTGCAGCCAACGTGTAACAAATCGCAATGTGTGCACACTATGCCATAGACTACCCAGGCGGTATCACAATTGATGAATGTTCTAATGGAATAACTGCTACCATCACTTTTAATTGTTATAAAACGTTGTTGAATTGTGTGTTTACAACGTATGCATTTTGTTTTTACCGCATTTAAAACCCCCCCAGCACTATGTAGCCAGGTATTTGTTTCCTGTGTACTTGCATCGGTGGGAGACCAAAGTGACCTCAAAGTGGGAGGTCTCCTAGTAGAAAAACCCCCGCCTCCCTGAATATATGGTTTTAGATCCTCGTCTTGGAGTAATATCGATAAAAATTTGTTCACAACAGACTTGATCAAATTGTATTCTTTGCTGAAAGTTGTTACAAAGACGCAATGGTTTTGAAACTCATATTTTTTAACAATATTGTATTCTAAAAGATCATCTTTAGTGCATTTTGTTACAAATAGATTCAGCTCTGTTAAGAATCCAATGTGGATAACTCCCAGCCTGAAGTCTGTTTAATTAGACTCTCAATCAGACCTTATGCCTCAGTAGTGCAGTTGAGTTTTGACCTGACAAATTGCCCTACTGGAATCCCCTGGATTACATGTTTGGGATGACATGACTTGGCATGTAAAATAGTATTACCAGACAAAAGTTTTCTATAGGTACTTGTAGAAATAAAACCTCCTTTACCCAATAAGATTCAATCCAAAAAAGGTTCAGAAAAATCATCAAAATGAAACGTAAATTGAAAGGATTATTATTAATGTATTGTATAAAGAGCGATGCGGCCGCTACATTGATGATACGATATAGCGACCGTACCACCCCACAGACTCAACAAAAGGATTTAAACAAGAAAAAATATATATACTTCCTCCCACGAAGATACAAATTAGCTATTGGGGGAGGGGGAGGATTTTGCCCCCATTAAATCTCCAACCAGTTGCAAATAGTATTTATGATTATACATAAAAATCGTTGGTCAATAAATATTGTATTTCAACAAAGAAGAATATATCAGCAGCAAATGAAAGAAAAAGAAGACTCGAGTGCACGCCACAGACCTGGATATTGTATGGCCGGAAGTAAAAAAAAAAAAAAAAACTGATCTATAGCCTCAGTATAATAGGAAATTTTCTCCAGCCGAAACGCAACCATATGGAGAGCTAATTGATGGGGCAAGCAGGTATAAAGTGATTCGATGTCACAGGTTATCCAAAAATATTTTTGTTGCCAGATAATAGATTGAACAATATTCAGTACAGATTTAGTATCTTTTAAATAACCAGGAAACTTTTCCATCATGGGCATAATCGCTCATTTAAAGACCCTATCCCAGTGACGATAGGACGTAAAGGGGGTCGAAGTGTCCTTATGCGTTTTCGGTAACGAATGTAAAATTGGAACAATCGGCACTGATACCAAAATATAATCATAAACCGATTGTGAAAAAATCCCCAAAGATAAACCTTTATCTAAAACAGTGTTTCTCAACTCCAGTCCTCAAGACCCACCAACAGGTCAAGTTTTCAGGATCTCCCCAGTATTGCACAGGTGATATAATTATTGTCAGTGCATTCTGTAGGAGATCCTGAAAACATGAAATGTTGGTGGGTCTTGAGGACTGGAGTTGAGCAACACTGATCTAAAAGTTTAAGGATTCCTTGATATTCTAATTGGGGATTATAGGTAAATTGTATGTTGTGTTAACACATAACCTCCTTCCGTTGAGACGTTTGTACAGACCCAGATCTATTAAAATAACGGCTCCACCTTTATCAGTCTCCCGAATAATTAAATCACGGTTCGCTTTTCATAGCTTTACGTTGTTAGTAAGAAAGGATTATCTGCTCTGTTCTTATTTTTCAACTTGAACTGATGCAATTTAATTTCTTCCTGTACCTGAAAGCTTTTAATGGGATCTGATCTAGATTGAGTGGGATAGAAAAATTTGGTGGAGGTTTTAAATGTAGGTACTTTACTTTGTTAAAAATTATCCTTCTGACTGTAAATCACAAAATATTTTTATACCTAGAATATCCTTAAACATTACAAGATTAGGATGGGATGTATCTCGTACCTGTGCATCACCCTGGTCCCCACCAGCAAGTGGGTCATACGCGAAGTGATAAAAATGTTTCTTAAACCCTTAAGCCGAACACGCCTGAAAAGTAGTTAATGACAAGGACATTTTTTTTTTCACCACCTTGTATTGCAACAGTTGTAATTTTTTTATTTTTTCAATGACTCAGTTGTGCGAGGCTTCGTTTTATGCAAGACAAGTTGTACTTTATGGGGGAATAGTTTAAATTCACTTATAAATAATTGCAGACATTTTTTCAAATTTTTTATTTTTACACCATTCACATTTCACACTTAATAATTTGTTAGATTAATTCTACATGTTAGTCGTGTGGAGACCTGTTATGTGTAAGGTTTTTGCCTGTAATATATGCACAATTTTTTATTACATTTTATTTTTTTTTTACACTTGTGTTTTTACTTTTTTTTTATACACTTTGTATAAGAGACATTATAAGACTTTGAAGAACTTTCCTGGCATTGGAAATCCCTCCGCTCTGCTGCAGGAGCTGAATAAGGCAATATGGCAATATGGCCACCTCTAAACATCCAGACCTGCTACATGGTCCAATAGCTTCCTCAGACAGGAAGACACTAGCGCCTCCTTCTCCATCAGTGGCATGCCAGAGTAGGTGATCAGTGCTGAGTTCCCCAAGCAGCATCTCTGCAGCAAGTGCTGGAAACCAGATGTGGTGGGGTCTCTCCACAGCCTGATGGTTACTGACCAGTTGCTAGTCCCGAAAATAAAGCGTTTGAGGGTTTCTCATAGACACATTCAGCCTTTTCTCAAGTCCATTAGAGGGAGAGGAAGAGGTTCTGGGTCCTGATGCCTTTTCCATTTTCTTGTCCTACTCCTAGAAACTCCTCCTGAACTTGTCCATTCCTGCTCAGGCCTCGGCGCAGTCTTCTGTCCAGAAGAAAAAGTGGAAGATGCACATTTGCCTATGACTTAGGAATTTGCTATTTTTCTTTTCCAGTCTGATTGCTGTCCTGCCAGGTTTGGCTTACCGTCTTGGTGCTGTTCCTATTCCTGCTGACTTCTCTTCTGTTTTGTGCTGCACTTATTCAGAGTAGGGACTGTCGCCCAGTTGTCACCGACCGCTTAGGGTCGGATTGACAAACAGGCAGGGACAGCCTTGGGGGTATTAGCGCTAGGGCACACGTTTGTCTATCCCTTTTATATCTGTAGTCTCGAACACCTATATTGATTCCTTGATTATAATGTGACACCGTGACCCAACACTATGGACCTTTCTCACCTTTTCATTTTCTGATGGACTGAATTCTGGATTCTTATTCACTGTAATCCAGAATCATCCACATTAAAATTAAAACACTTGAACTCTCTCCCTCCAAGTATAAGAAGTCTGGACAATCTATGGGTTTCTCTATTAGAATATCAGATACTTTATGTTCATTTAAGTTTATTAATTGCAAACTATAGACATTATAATAAAGCTAAGTTCTCTCTGAGGTGATTAAAAGAAATGGATCCAGGAATCTGATATTTCAGTCTTATTAATGATCTATAAAAGTCTCCATCTCCTGCAGGATTATATTTTGGAACTGTCTGGACCTGTGAATATATCCAGTAGATCTCCCCGCTCTCCTCCTGGGACCCCCAACTGTATCCAGGGGTCCATTTAGCCCAGATCCAGGTGTTTCTCTGTTCATGTTTCATCTCTATAATCTTCATAGCAATAGGATAATGTATTAATAACTTGGCAAGACAATGGGAAATCTTTACACTGTAGACAGAGTATACACATATACTAGTGTATCTAAAAAAAAAAAAGTAGGATGTTAATTGGAAAGTTTGTCCTGAAAGAAAATTGTTTCCCAACAAAAAATTTAAGTATTCAAAATGTACAGAAAAGATCTGAGAGTCTTGATAAAGTCCATGTTGACCACCAGTTCCTCCACCAGTATAGCACTTGGAGCCATTTCACCTGTGGAGAGAAGAAAGAACGTGTTATAGTTTATAGCTTGTATTGTATCACACAACTTTCTATAGATGTCCGATTATTCCCAGGAAACAGAAAACACTACAAAAACTACAGAAGAATTAGAGCTGACTGGTGGGGAGCGCGCTGGGGTCTTACCATCTCTACTTTTTCTGCTTCTCTTTCTTCTCGGCTCTCTTCCCCAGATCCTGGTTGCTTATGTAGTGATGATCTTGAAGCTCTGGCAGGTCCAGATGTTTAGAGGTGGCCATGTTATCACAGTCCTCTGCTACATGGTCCAATAGCTTCCTCAGACAGGAAGACACTAATCGCTCCTTTTGGTCCTTCCTGCTCTCCATCAATGCCATGCCAGAGTAGGTGATCAGTGCTTCCAAGTTCCCCAAGCAGCACCTCTGTGCCAAGTGCTGAAAACCAGATGTGGAGGGGTCTCTCCACAGCCTGACAGTGACTGACCAGTTTCCAGTCCAGAAAACAAAGCAGTTGAGGGCTGTGGCTGGGTCTGTCACCACAAAGGCAGTAGTTCCTCAAAAAGGGGCAGTGACTTCCTCCCTGGGCGTTTTGAGGGTTTCTCATAGTCCAGCCTTTTCTCAAGTCCATTAGAGGGAGGGGAAGGGGTTCTGGGTCTTTGATTTTTTTATCCATTTTCTTGTAACTTTTGTTGAAGAGGAGTCCTACAGACAGTTCAATAGAGTGATGAGCAGCAAGACAAGACCCTGAGTTATATCTGTGTAGGGAGACCTGGGGGAGGTGCTGGGGCCCCTAGGATTGGCTCGTCCACCATCATGTGGGGAAAAATCTAAGGCTAGATGCACACTGCATTTGGCCACTGCAGAGGCCCCTCATAAAAGGGGATACTGTCATGCCCGTGCCTGCTCAGGTCTCTGCGCAGTCTTCTGTCCGGAAGAAAAGGTAGACGTGCTTTTGGCCATAATTTGGGAACTTTTCTATTTTCAATGTCCTGCCAGATGCTCTTACTGTCTTGGTGCTGTTCGCCCTTCCTGTTTTTGGCCCATTTCCCGCTGAAAGTTTTTCTGTTTGTCAGGTTTGTGTTTGCACTTATTCAGAATAGATTGTTGCCCAGTTGTCACTGACCACTTGGGGTCGGGCTGACAAGCAGGCAGGGACAGTCCTGGGGTTATTAGCGCTAGGGTGCACTTCTGTCTGTCCCTGACACATAAAACAACTGCAGAGGTGTGATTCCTTGATTAGAATGTGACACCGCGAGCCAACACCATGGACCTTTTTTACCTTATTCTTATTTTCTTATAGACTGAATTCTGGACACTCACTCACTGTAACCCAGAATACTCCACATTAAAATAAAAACACTTATACTCTCTCCTAGTGATGAGCGATTACGTTGACTATAGTCATTGGGTCGATAGTAGATATCAGCAATTATCAATAAGATATCCGATAGTCGATAATAGATTATCGCCGATGACCATTAAAGTTCTATGGGAGAGGAACAACACCTTCATTCTTACAACCCAAACAGGATGGAGAAAGCGGAATTAACATCCACAACAGCAAACTGTATACGTGCTACATCTTAGGCCAGACAATTAGGTTATAAAAGCCACAGAAAAAAAAATCAGACCATTCACTATCCCTGTCTTGCACCACAGCATGACCCTTAAACCAGGGGCGTCGCTAGGCTGTTTTATTCGGGGCTCGGGCCCCGAATAAAACTCCCTGTGCCCCGAGTCTCCCGGGGCTCCGGGGCCTCTGCGCTGGGCCTGGAGCACCGACTGGCTCTTCAGCTGCATGTGCGTCCGCTGGGACGCACACACAGCTGAGGGCTTCTGCGGGGCAGAGAGCGAGCGCTCCCTTTCCCCCGCAGACAGTCGGACCCGCAGGTCCTACCAACCGCGAGGCTGCCGGGTCCCTCACAGCGCTGAGGACCCGCCGCGCCCCGTGCGCCTCAGCCGGCAGTGTCGCGAAGACATCACGTCCATCGCGACGCTGCCTGTCCTCGGGCGCCACAGCGCGTCATAGGCCGGCGCCCGAGGAGCTGCCGGAGGAGCGTTGGCTGAAGAGGACGGAAGCGGAATGCCGGGGGGTTTAAAGGGTGAGTTTTAAAATGTTGTAATTTTATGGCGTTTACCTGCCTCATTTGCTCTATAAAAAACTGCCTGTGCCCAATAATGCCTGGCCTTGGGCCCCCATATCCCTGCCGGGTTCCCCTTTTATGCCTGCCTGTGGCCCCCATATGCTGCCTGTGCCCCCATTTTTCCTGTCTGTGGCCCCCTATATACTGCCTGTGACCCCCCATTATGCTGCCTGTGGCCCCATACCCCCTGCCTGTGACCCCCATATGCTGCCTGTGGCCCCCATATCCCTGTCGGGGGCCCCCCTATATACCTGCCTGTTGCCCCTATAATACCTGCCTGTGGCCCCCATATGCTTGCCTGTGCCCTTTTATACCTGCCTGTGGCCCCCATATACTGCCTGTGGCCCCATACGCCTGCCTGTGGCCCCCTTTTCCCTGCCGGGGCCCCCAAAATCCCCTCCTGGGGGCCCCCCCATTCCCTGCCTTGCCCCCAAAACCTGCCTGTGGCCCCCATTTACTGCCTCATTGCCCCCATATACTGCCTCAGTGCCCTTATATACCTGCCTGTGGCCCCCATATACTGCCTCAGTGCCCCCATATACTGCCTCAGTGCCCCCATATACTGCCTCAATGACCCTATATACCTGCCTGTGCCCCCTTTATATACTGCCTGTGCCCCCTATTTTACTGCCTTTGGCCCCTATAACTGCCTCAATGACCCTAAATACCTGCCTGTGCCCCCCCATCCCCTGCCTGTGGCCCCTATAAAACCTGCTTCAGTGCCCCTATATACCTGCTTCATGTTTCTTATTACCTGCCTCAGTGCCCCTAAAATCTGCCTCAGTGACCCCATATACCTGCCTGTGGGCCCCCAAATATACCTGCCTGTGGCCCCATAAAACGGGTTCTGTGCCCCTTTTATACCTAACTGAGGGGACTGCTATACCTAAAATAGGAGTTGCGGAAATGTGAGGATTCTTTAAAATATTTGTGTCCCCAAATTTTCCTCAGGGACGAGTATTGGCCCGGAGCAATCAGCAGAAGGTGTGAAAATGGATGGAGAAGAAAAGGGAAAGGGAACGAAAGCTGATCAGAAAAGATGTCTCCGTTGAGTCTAAATAATCTAACAGCAGGTAAACACTTATAATGTCTGCAGAGTCTACATAAATAGTATCACCACTATATGGCCCCCGTAATTGGCGGTGGTATATGTAATCAGAGCCTGTGTACAGCTGGTAGTCACATGTGGGGTTGCGTCAGTTTAGGTCTGGCAGGATTATTTGAGCCTTAAGTAGTAATAGTTTGGGTCTTGGTTTTGTAGGAGTGTTTTTTAGTCACAATCACTTGTCTGGTAAGATTTGCTCCATGTATTCGGGATTTATTTGGTGACGTTTAGGGGTATTGTCATATGAAGGTGGAAGTTTTGAAAAATAAAATTTGCATGGTGATTTTTAACTTAACAGACTGCTGGGAGATTGACGGGATCTTTGTGGGATGGCAGAAAATTTGTGACAGAACAAAAGGTTTTTCTCTGTAAAAAAAACAACCCGCATTTCACAAGAGGCGGAAAAACCACACGAGCCCGACCCCGGATGTTTTAGGACCCTAGCAACGCCCCCTGCCTAAACCTGCATTGACCCACAAATTAAAAAGTGCCAGAAGGGCAAATATGGGTATTTTAACCATTTATTTACTTAAACTGGACATTGAATATCCCTGTCCCGGAACGCAGCATGAGCCCCAAACCTGCATGACCCCAGATTAAAAGTGCTGGGAAAAGGAGTCTTTGAACCACCATTTTAGTTGAACTGGACATTGACTATTTTCTGTCCTTAAACCGCAGAATGGACCATTAAACCTGTCTGACCCACAGATTAAAAAAGTTGCCAGAAAAAGGATTCTTTCAACAACCATTTTAGTTTCACTGGACATAGACTATCCCTGTCCTGGGCCACAGCATGACCCCTAAAACCCCGTTTGACCAACAGATCACAAAGTGGCACTATGCTATTTTTTTACAGTGACTCCCGATTTAGTATTTTTTTGGTAACTGACACTTGTTTACAGAATTTATTTTTGGGAAATTTTATTTATAGTTTTTTACATTACCATTTTGGCTTTTTTTTTTCAAGTGGTATAAATACAACATACACCCTCCCTGGCAGTTTTTAAATGTATTTTTTTAACAACGTGTAGAGTGTTAATCGTCCGCACACCCCATAAGAAATAAAAATGTCCTAATTATCCCCAAAAACACTTCTTAATTTGAGAAGACATTTGCCCTCCTGGCTTCTGAGAAATGATTCAGCCAATCAATTCAATGGTTTCATTTTTCCTCCAAATCCTCTTCATTGATTAGGACAGACTCCCCTTGGGGATCAAATTTATGCGACCCCATATGACTTTTAGCCCAAAAAATTTTAAGCCTCAAATTGTTCAATTTGTGTCCAGCCCTGGGGCCATTTTTGACACTACTTAACCTCACAGAAATCACCTTTTTCAAAATCTGATTTTTTAGAGAAATTTGAAGCTCTCCTGATTGCCCCGAACGGTGAGAGCCAGTGCTGCCGTCAGCAATCTGTTAACACGGAGGTCCAGCTGCCAGGGCCAGACTAACACCTATCTGAAACACTTTTCTGAAATGTATACGGAAAATAAAAGGTATTTTTGGCACCTATCAATTCACCTGTGGTGACTACAAAATTGCTGTATTCAAATTTAACTGCAAAGTAGATCTATCAACAAAGCTTGACTGATCAAAAGTGAAAAAAACACCTGTCTGAAATGTATACGGGATAATAAAAGGTATTTTTTGGCACCTATCAATTCCCCTGTGGTGACTACTAAATTGCTGTATTCAAATTTAACTGCAAAGTAGCTCTATGAACAAAGCTTGACTGACCAAAAGTGAAAAAAACACCTGTCTGAAATGTATACGGATATTAAAAGGTATTTTTGGCACCTATCAGTACACCTGTGGTGACTACAAAGTTGCTGGATTCAAATTTAACTGCAAGGTGGCTCTATCAACACAGCTGGCCTGCGCCAAAGTGAAAAAAACACGTATCTGAAATGTATACTGATAATAAAAGGTATTTTTTGGCACCTATCAACCTGTGCTGACTACAAAATTGCTGGATTCTAATTTAACGCCAGGTGGCTATATCAACAAAGCTGGAATGGGCAAAATTGAAAAAGAACACCTATCTGAAATGTATACTGATAATAAAAGTGGAGTTTTACAACTAACCAAGAGACCTGCAGTTACTAGAAAAGATGTGCATCCTAATATAAGTTCAGGCTGCCCAATATCCAGGAAATATTTCAATAGAAAACTGTTAATTAATAAAGCTATTGCAGTGCAATGTCTACACTAAGTCTTGGTGAACTATATCCAGTATTCTTTAAAGAGCTTGTCTGTGTTTGCCCGCAGCACCCCCCTCCCCACTCACCCATGTGACTTTACAGCGGTAGATCCTCCTTTAAAATGCTCTACCGAACTACATAAAATCTTCAAATCTCTGATCTAACTAAGTTGTAAGGATCACAGCTAACAGTAGAGCTTTCTCTGTGAAGAAACAGAATAATTTCGCTGAGCTGTGTGCTGAGCTGTTTGGACAGAGGCAGAGCGCTCGTCCTACTGCTCTGAGACGCTGACACACTGATCATGAACAGGAAGGGCTGTTCTATGTTAAACGAGGTCATGTGATTTTTCCAGCCAATCGCAACCATACACATCCCAGTTATGACGTCGCACACACATCTCACCCTGCTCTATTCTTTAAGCTGATTTGCTGGCCGCCAAAATGACAGGAAGCGCCGAAAATGGCGCGATATTAATAGATAATACACAGATTTTAACCTAAATTATCGCGTGATCTAAAAAATCCGATCAACGTAAATACCGTGCCGATTTCAACTTTGCCGATAATAATTGCTCAACACTACTCTCTGCCTCTGAGTGTAAGGAGTCCGTACAATCTATGGGTTTCTCTATTAGAATATCACTTACTTTATGTCCATAACTTGGCTTATTAACTATTACAAACTATAGAGATTATATTAAAGCTCAGTTCTCTCTGAAATATCAGATTCCTGGATACGTTTCTTTGTTTGTTTTTCATCTTAGTCTTTATCATCTATAAAAGTCTCCATCGCCTGCAGGATTTATCCGGGACTGTCTGGACCTGTGGATATATCCAGTAGATCTCACACTCTCCTCTCTGGGACCTCACTGTATCCAGGCTCCATTTATCCCATATGAAGGTGTGTCTCTCTCTCTCCTCTTCATAGCAATATAATATACTAATAACTGAGCAAGATAATGGGAAATACACATATATACTGGTGCAGCTAAATAAAAAATAGGAGGGTAATTGAAAAGGTCTTGTCCTAATAAGAATTTTTGTTGAGGTATGTAAAATGTACAGAAAAGATCTGAGAGTCTTGATGAAGTCCATGTTGACCACTAATTCCTCCACCAGTATAGCACATGGAGCCATTTCACCTGTGAAGATGAGAACGTGTTATAGTTTATAGCTTGTATTGTACATCACACAGCTTTCTACAGATGTCGGATTACCAGAAAACTGAAAACACTACAAAAACTACAGAAGAATTAGAGCTGACTGGTGGAGAGCGCTGGGGTCTTACCTTCTCTACTTCTTCTGCTTCTCTTTCTTCTTGGCTCTCTTCACTGGATCCTGGTTGCTCATGATGTGAGGAGGTTGAAGCTCTGGAAGGTCTGGTTGTTTACAGGTGGCCATATTATCACAGTCCTCTGCTACATGGTCCCATAGCTTCCTCAGACAGGAAGATACAAGTCGGTCCTTTTCCATTTGGTCCTTCCTGTTCTCAATCAGTGGCATGCCAGAGTAGGTGATCAGGGCTTCCGAGTTCCCCAAACAGCACCTCTGTGGCAACTGCTGGAAACCAGATGTGGAGGGGTTTCTCCACAACCTGACAGTGACCGACCATTTTCCAGTCCAGAAACCAAATCAGTTGAGGGCTTTGGTTGGGCCAGTCACCACTGTGCAGTAGTTCCTCAAGAAGGCAGTGTTCTCCTCTGTGAGTTTGAGGGTTTCTCATAGGTACAGTGAGCCTTTTCTCAAGTCCATTAGAGGGAGAGGAAGGGGTTCTGGGTCCTGATGTCTTAACCATTTTCTTGTTACTTCTGATGAAGAGGAGTCCTACAGAGTTAAAAAAATAATGTGAGATGAGCAGCAAGACAAGACCCTGGTTTATATCTGTTTAGGGCGAACTTACTGGGGCTCCTGGGATTGGCTCGTCCACCATTAGGTGGTGAGAAATCTAAGGCTAGATGCACACTGCATTTGGCCACTGCAGAGGCTCCTCATAAAAGGAGAGGGGATACGGTAATGTCCGCGCCTGCTCAGGCCTCGGCGCAGGCCTCGGAAGAAAAGGTGGAAGACGCGCTTTTGGCCATAATTTGGGAATTTGCTATTTTCACTGTCCTGCCAGATTCTGCTTGCTGTCTTGGTGCTGTTTGCCCTTCCTGGATTTGACCCATTCCTGTGGACTTCTTCTCTTTTGTTTGTCAGTTTTGTGTTGCACTTATTCAGAATACAGACGGTCGCCCAGTTGTCACTGACCGCTTTGGGTCGGGTTGACAAGCAGGAAGGGACAGCCTTGGGGTTATTAGCGCTAGGGTGCAGAGTGTGCCTGGCTGTGTGTGGAATACTACTTAATTTGCCAAAGGTAAACTTAAACTTGGATCACTATCTGCTTAATACTTTTATTGCTATCACTATAATCAACAAAATAAAGTGCTATTAAAATTAAGTCCCCAGATCCTCACCAGGATGTAATCCTAATGCCACTGTCTAGAGATCCAATAATGATCTCTATCTCGGGCTCATAGAAATTCAGGGTTTAATGAACTCCCTTACTAAAATCAGAGCAACCTCCTTGTGACTGGATCCTAGGTATTGAAATGGTAACTCAAGCCTTATAAACAATTTATCTCCTATTCATAGAAATCAGGGTATCCATGAACTCCCTCAATATATTATCAATAATGACTGGCAGTGACTAGTGAACTCCCTCTCGGAGAAATGTCTAATTGTTCAGGATAAGTCTCAGCTACTGTCTACAAGAATCAAATGCTGTATGAATCTGCAATGGCTAGGTCTTCTGCAGCAGGTTGCTATTAGGAGGAATCTGGCTGCTGAATAAAATGAGATGCTGAATGTGTGGAACTCCCACCCAAATGAACAGAGCTCTGCAAACATGGCCACTTTTCTCTTCTCCATGGCCAGAGATAAGCTGGCCACAACCAGGATGTTAAAAAATGAGTACCCATTTAATGTCACCAGACCTGGAAACAGAGGAGGATGCTTGAGGCCAACACCATATCTGATATGTGCGCTCCAGTTGCACCAAAACCAATTCTAATACAAAATAACCAAAAAAGTTGGATCTAGAACCCTGGAAAGATAAGACTTTAGAAGAACTTGTCTGGCATTGGAAACCCCTCTGCTCAGCTGCAGGAGCTGAAAAAGGTGACAAACGAGAGAAGTATTTTGTTCTAAGACAAAAAAAATTTATTGGGAAACCATTTATAAATATTCAAAATGAACAGTAAAGATCTGAGAGTCTTGAAGTCCATGTTGACCACCAGTTCCTCAATTGTTTCCACCAGTAGAGAAGATGAAGCCATTTTACCTGTGGAGAGGAGAGAAGGTGTTTTATATCATGTATTGTACATCACACAACTTTCTACTGATGTCAGATTATTGCCAGGAAACTGAAAACACTACAAAAACTACAGAGGAATTGGAGCTGGTGGGGAGTGCTGGGGTTATCTTCTCTACTTCTTCTGATGCTGCTTTTTTTTTACTCTTCTCTAGATCCTGGTTGTTCATGGTATGATGAGCTTGAAGCTCTACCAAGGTTCGGTTGTTTATAGGTGGCCATACTTTCACAGTCCTCTGCTACATGGTCCAATAACTTTCTCAGACAGGAAGACACTAGCCGCTCCTTCTCGTCCTTCCTGTTCACCATGAGTGGCATGCCAGAGTTGGTGACCAGTGCCTGAGTTCCCCAAACAGCACCTCTGTGGCAACTGCTGGAAACCAGATGTGGAAGGGTCTCTACAGAGCCTGATGGTTACTGACCAGTTTCCAGTCCAGAAACCAAAGCAGTTGAGGGCTTTGGTGGGGTCTGGAATCACCGTGCAGTAGTTCCTCAGGAAGGTAGTAACCTCCTCCCTGGGCGTTTTTGAAGGTTTCTCATAAATCTATTCAGCCATTTCTCAAGTCTATTAGAGGGAGATGAGTCCTAGAGAGTTTAAAAAAAAAAAAAAAAAACAGATTGACAAGACTCTGGTTTACAAACTCGATCATCCCACCGAGGGAAGACTCAACTGGGATTGCATCTATTATCTATGCAAGCAATGTGTGTGTGTGTGGGGGGGGATGTATGGAACCACACACTCCTCACCTATACATAACCCCCCCCCCCCTCCCACTTCTTGGCTCCTCCGTGTCCTATTTATTTCGGATCCATGTATTTCTCTTCTATCCATTTCATCTCCAGCCGTCTCTATCTATAACCCTGATATTAAGATTATTAATATGAAACATGAAGAATTGACTGATTTTAGCAAGACAAGGAGAAGTCATTGCACTGTAGAAAGGCAGAGTATAGATCTATAGATGGGATTGGGTTCTGTATTGTATCAGATGATCTATCCTCATAGAACAGGTCTATTCAATAGATACAAACTACAGACACATTGTATCACAGCTCATTTCTCTCTGAAATATCAGATTCCTGGATACATTTCTCTTATTCACCTCAGTCTTATTTATCATCTATAAAAGTCTCCATCCCCTGCAGGATTTATCCGAGACTGTCTGGACCTGTGGATATCTCCAGTAGATCTCACATTCTCCTCTCTGGGACCTCACTGTAGCCAGGCTCCATTTATCCCATATCCAGGGGTTTCTCTCCATCTCTGTTCATGTTTCATCTGTACCTTCATATCAATATTATAGATGTACTAGTAAATTAGCCAGACAATGGAAAATATTTACACTGTTGACGGAGTATACATATATACGGTGCAACTAAAATATAATTAGCATGGTCATCGAAAAGTTCATGTCCTTAACACGTGTCCAATGGAGAAACTCCTCCTGTCATGTTCCTCCTGCTCGGGCCTCAGCGCAGTCTTCTGTCTGGAAGAAAAAGTGGAAGATGCGCTTTTGGCCGTGATTTGGGAATTTGCTGTTTCCTCAGTCTGAACACTGTCCTGCCAGATTCTGCTGATGATGATGAATGACAGGTTTCCTGCCGCCCCCGTCTGCTGCTGCGGATCTTGTGCTGAGCAGCAGGTGAATTGGGCGAGGTGTGAGTGACAGCTGTCTGCACCTATCGGGCTGTGTTCTGGAGGTCAGGAGCCGCTCCAATCTCTCTGCACCAATCATTTTATTCTAATATAACAAATCGATTCGATAGATATAGACAGATTGTATTAAAAGGATGGTTCTCAACAAGATGGAGAAATGGAGAAACTTCTCCAAACCTCTGAGATTTCGCTGTCACTTTAGTGCTATTTCTCACCTGCAGGTTTATCTGAGTCTTCCCTCTTCTCTGTACAGAAGCAGGAATAGAGATCTGGATATATTAGAAAAATCTAGACTGTAGATATTCCTAATTATACAAGAGGAAGACCTTGGATACAGTTGAAAACTCTTTCACTATAGACCGAGCGTCGCACTAAGGCCATGTTCACACTACTTAAACTGGGACTTATTTTGGCCTGTATTTCGCGCCGTACTGCGCTCAATACGGGCCGAGATACGTCCCAGTCATTACGGTAATCCACAGTTCTCATAGAGAACTATGGATTACGCCTCCTCTCCCCGCTCGCACAATAGGCCGAGCAGGGAGAGAAGTGACATGTCAATTATTCACGGCGTATACGCACTGTTAGTAATGAACGTCTACGGGGTCGGCGGTGGGACCCGTGGGAGCTTGGGCAGATTGGCGCGAGCTCCTGAACACACGGCATAATTACGCCTCGCAATTATACCCTGTGAACATAGCCTAATACAAGCGAGATGCGTGTTGAAATTACAGCAATCCATAGTTCTCCTAGAGAACTATGGATTATGCCTAGAGATGGGCGAATCGATTCTAACGAAGTGGAATTCGTTCAGAATTTCAGGAAAACTTCGGTTCGGAACGAAGCTAACTTTGGGTGACTTCGGGTGAACGAAGTGTGATTTGATTGATAAAATGGCTGCGAGCACATGGCCCCTACATGGGGGAAAGCACCTGGGGGGAAGAAGGCATAGCCCGCCAAAGAAAATGTGCAGAGGTGAACCAATCAAGACCCGGGGGATTCTTGCGTCACCGCACTATACAAATCCCCGGCCCCGATGCCCGGGGGCTCACACCCTCTCACGTCCCCATCAGGGAAGGGCTTTCCCCCCGGCTGATAACTCTTTTTCTGGGAAAATTTATTTTTTTACAGCATTTTTTTAGGGGTGTCTCAGCTTGTCCAGAGAAATGTTTTTCAATGTTCTAATTTCTAATTTTTTTTGGGGGATTGGACTGGAAAACCAGTGGGGGCGTCCACTCAGCTGCATATACATTCAAAATCCAAGTGGGGTCTAAGCCAGTTCCTGTTGTATTCATTTTAAAAAACCGCGTTTTTTCCCCAAAACAAATACCACTTCATTTTGGCTGCTCAAATTTTATTGCGCAATTTAATCCCGGGGTTAATTAAACCCTTGTTTTGCTGGTTTTGCTGGGCCCCAAGAAACCGTCTTTTTTCAACGCCAAATTTTAAAAAATTTTTTCCTGTAAACCTAATTCACAAGCAAAGGTTTTAAATTTTCAACGTATCTCTTGTTGGGGTTTGGGGGTTTTGAAAAAAAAACGGGAAAAGTAAAAACCCGCCCAAAAAAGGGTACTAGTTTGGTTTCGGCTCAATTCTTTTGGGGCAATTAACATCCAGGGGTTTAAAAAAGCCTTTTTTTTTTGCTGGTTTGCTGACAAAAAAAAAACCGTCTTTTTCACCGCCAAAATATATACCTTTTTTCCTGTAGCCGAATTCATGTCCAAGGGGTTTAAATTTAAACCCGTTTGTGCTTTTACATTTTTGTAAAGCACAGTGTTTTTTAAAAGACACTTTCAAGTAAAAATTTTTTTCCGGCCATTTGTGGGGCGCAATTTATAACCAAGGGGGTTTCCCAAACTTGGGTTTCTTGGGGTTTATTTTTAGGGGTCCCAAAAAAGGTGGGATAATTACATATACAGATATCAACATCCCAAAAAGTGTCCCGAAAATTTTTTTGAACCCAAAAAGTATGTCAGACAGAGAGGTGGCAGGCTCCCGCACCTGCGAGTTGGGAGGGCACAAAAAAAATTTCCTTTGGGAAAAGGCCCAGTACCAGCACAGCAAGGGGGCCCTCGCACCCGGGGGCACTCGGTGAGGCCCCAACTGCCGCTTTCATCTAGCGGCCGGTTTTTGTTCAGGGGAACCCCAAGGGTTTTTTGTTGGTTGACAAAGGGCATCCTCTTCCCCCCAGAAAGACATCTGACAACCCCCCCCCAAGAGTCCGTGGGAACCCCCAGACACAAAACTTTTTTTTGGCCAAAGGCTCCCGGGGGGCGGGGCACAGCCCCACCTGTCCTCAACCCCCCCCTGTCCCCCCGGGTTTTTCCCCAGCCAGAGATCTACTATGTGGTCTGGGCCAGCGCCAATTTTAAAATCGAGGAAGAAACAATTTGAGGGAGACAGTCCCCACATTTTTGGGAGCGAAGAAATGGGGGGCCAAAAATCCCCTGCTTCTTGCAGTAGGCGGCAAAGGGATAAAATTTTAAAATGGCGGGGAGGGGGCATGTTTTTTTAGGGGTTTTAGCCTTTTGCATACCAAAACGGGATGGGGGACAGCAGGGGACAATGAAACACAAATAATGATGGGGTAGCCAGACCGCAAAATTTGGGGGCCGGGTGAGGGGAAAAAGGGGTTTATCATAGTCAGGAGAAAGGGGGTCGGGGTTTCGGGGTCAGGGGACGGCGCAGCCAGCAAGTGGCGGTGGCCGGGGAGTCAGCAGGAAAAGCAGCATGTTTAGGTCGGGGGGCCCCAAACGGCCCCCAGGGGAAAAAACCCCCCTTCGCAGGGGCCCCAAAAAAGTAGCGGGACAGGGGCTCAGCGAGGCAGCGGGGGCAGTAATCACCATTTCGGAGGGGTTTTCAGTAAAATCCATACTCGGGGGTGTGGCAAATTCTTTTGCTAAGACACCGAGGGGCCGAATATGGGTATAGGAGAAACTGTAAGCAGAAAGTTAAGCCCTGGGCCCGGGGCTAACTTTTGGGACCAAAGGCCCCCGCATCCCCCACATGCAGCTTTAAACCAACCGGGGGCCTTTGGGGAAACCCTGGCTCAGATGTGGTTGGGGCCCTCCTTTCCCCCGCAGCAACAGAGGGGCCCAGTGGCACCATGCCATTGCAGGGCCCGTCCAAAACTCCACCACCTCTTTCAGAAGGGAGCTGTTTCTCTTTGACATCATCTTTCCCCGTTTCCCGATGCCCGGGTCCTCCTACTCCCTGGCGCCACATTTGTTCACGAGGCGATTTTCCCAAAAAACAACCCGAAAGCGTCCAACCATCCTAAAGGGGCAGGCTGACCGGCCCTATCGCCAAAATTTGTTGGTACTGCAGTTTCCCCCCCCTTTTTTCCCCAAAAGGTGGATCTCCTTTTCACCAAATTTTTAAAAAAATTAAAAAGGCTTTAGTCCGAGCCAGATTGGGGAGTTCCAAGCATAATTCTTTTCCAAAAAACATTTCCCCACTTCATAAATATTAGGGAAAAAAGGTGGGGCCAGTTTCCTTTTTAAAAACTTATCGGTTTTTTTCCAAAGGGGCACGGCAGGCCCCGGACTTTTTGGAGCGTAACTACGGTTAGAGCCGTACAGTCCTTTAAAAGCGCACTTTGGGGGAATGTGCTTCCGGGCCCCGGCCCCAAACCCAAAAACTTATGGGACCCGGACCGGCCCCTTTTTCTTCCCCCCCCCTTGTCCCCCAAACTGGGTGGCCCCCCCCTGGCCCCCCCCCCAATTTTTTCCCCCGCCCCCCCCAATCCTTTTTTTTTCCCTTTCCCCCCTTCCCCCCCCACGCCCCCCCTTTAAACCCCATCCCCCCTTCCCCCCCCTTTTTTTCCTACCAAAGGGTACCCCCCCCTTTTCCAAATTCATTCCCCCAAATTTTTTTTTTGGGGAGGGCACAGCGGTGTCACGCAGTTCGGACACCTGGCCTTTTGCCTCGGGGGAACGAAGTCACACAGGGGGGAACTGCCCGCGTCATGAGCGAAAAACCCATGGTGGCTTTTCTTTTCCGCGCCCCAAATGCAAATCGGAAACCCTTTGGGGGGGCGGGCCCAAAGGGGGGAACATGGTGCCGCGGGTGCTCTGAGGAGGGGGTGGTTTATTAAACCCCCGCATGGCGCACGGTTTTTAAAAAGGTTTTGAAAAGGTTTTTTGAAAATCTTCCACCCATCTTCAGCAGATTTTGAAAATGGGCCCGGAAAACTGTGCCCTTTCACTTTAATCCATTCGTAAAAAAAACCAGGAAAACCCTCCTTCAATTTTCACCGGAAAACGGCCTCCCCCCCAACCCCAAATCTGAAAATTCGATGTTTCCACCCGTTGGAATTCCAGGGGTGCAAAATGTTGGGCCGACTGTAGGGAACAGGGGAAAGGCCAAATTTAAAATTTTTTTATGATCCAGGCAAAGAAGTACTCCCCCCGTGGGAACCCCTTTTTGGGGCACCGTGGCAGCTTCCCTTCGTACACCTTTTTCCCTTTTGAGGGGGGCCACGTTATTTGTCATCTCCAAAGGGCTACCCGGGGTGAAATAACGTCAATTCCACTGCTTTTAAGTCCTGGGGAAAAAATTGCTGAAAAATTTTGGGAAGGAATGGAGGCAGTGGCGACTACATCTCGCGGCCTTCATTTAGTCCCGGGGGGGACTGAAAAAGGAGGGGGAAAACTTTTGGGGCAGAAGCATTGTTTTGGGGGAAAAGGAAAAGGATTTTTCAACCCCGATGAAAAAGGAGGAAAAGGAGCCCCTGGAGGAGGTGGATGGAAGATGAAGGGAAAAAAGAGGGCATATACAGTGGGAAAAGGAGGGGAGGGGGCCCCCCCGGAGGGCCCCTTGTGCAGAATGGCCCGCAGCCCGCTTTTTTGCCCGGGATGACAGCCGAATATTCCCGCATCCGGCAGAGGGAAGACTTTTTTGGCCTCCACCCTATTGGTCCCTCGCAAATGGTCCAAAATGGAGCCTTTTTTCCCCTTAATTGGGGAAAGGGGGACAAACTCAAAAAATTTTAAAAAGGGAAATCCTTTCCTTTAAACAGGGTTTGGCCCCTGCCTATGGCGGCATCGTCCCTCCTCCCGACAGTCTTGCCCGGGGGGTTCCTCAGGGGCCTCACGGAAAAATTTTTTCCCGGCCGGGGGGGGAAGGGGGGGGGAAAGGGAAACAAATTTCCAGCTCCATCAGCAGTAAAATTAAGTCTGGAAATTTAACCGGGGGCACTTTTCCCCCCCCCTTTCCCATTGGGGGGGGTCCAATTCCCGGGCCCCAGCACAAAAGGGGGGCCCGGAGCAAGGAAACCCCCGGAAACCCAACCCTTTTTTTGGGGCCCACCCTTTGGAAAAGCCCCCTTGCCACCCCCAATTTAGAAGATCCGCGGACTACTGGGGGCAGGGCCCAAACCCGGGGTTTTTTGGGGGCCCCCCAACCTTGCTGAAATTTTCAGGTGGAGAAGCTGTCCGGCCCCTGCCAGTATTTTGGGCATCAGAAACGGGTGTTTTCCTGCGGCCGGGGGGCCCTCCCTTACCCCCCCAAAGGGGAAAACCCGGGGGGGGTTTCCCCGGGAAATGTGGAACATGACCCTTTTTTCAAGATGAATCAGGTGTGGGGCGGCCAGGGGAAATTTTCCCCACACCCAAACCTTAGCGTCAGGGCAAAATCAGGGGCCAAGACGCCTCACCCCAAAAATGTGAGAAATAGTCTGGGTTTAAACCCAAACCCCCCAGCCACTATTCGATGTCGCCCCCCCCGCCTGGGTGCCACAAAAACTGCTGACAGTTTCTCCATCTGCCACCAACCATCTTTACCAGGGACGGTATTGGGCCACCCACCTCCCCAGTTCATTGGCCACTGTCTGACCTCTGCTGCGCTGTGGCTGCTGCGGACCTCCACACTTGTTTGTCCACTGCCGACCCTGCGCTGCGTGGCTCTGCCCGTGACCTCCACACGGGTTCATTGCCCCCTCTGTGCCCCTCCTCCTGTTTTTTTCCCCCTCCAGAATTTCATTGTGCCATCCTGACCTCATGCTGCGCGTGGGGCTGCCGTGACCCCACACTGGTCATTGTGCCACTGTCTACCCATGCTGCTGCTGTGGCGTGCTGTACCTACACACTGGTCATTGTCCCACTCTGTGGGGCCTACCCCCTTTTTTTCCACCCCCCAAAAATTCTTTTTCCACTTGCCCGACCTCATGCTGCTGCTGCCCCGGGCCTACACACTGTCATTTTGCCACTGCTGACCTCTGCTGCTGGTAACCCACACACTGTCATTTTGCCACTGTCTGACCTCATGCGCTGCTGTGGCTGCTGCCCCGACCTACACACTGTATCATGTGCCACGTCTACCCATGCTGCTGTGGTGCCGCCGCACCTCCACACTCTGTCATAAAAATTTCCACCTGAGCTCTCAATTTTTTTTTCCAGCTTTCGCTGGCATACTTTATCAGGCACATTCCCCTTTAGTTTTTTGGTCAGTTTTTTGCCCTCTTAAGTTTCCCCAGGGAATTTTATATGAAGCGATTCTAAGAGCACGGCAGTCAAAGTGCTGGCATACAAAAAAACCCAAAAATGTATGAAGAAAACCAAACCAAGCTCCCCTCTATTTAAGCATGGCACAACGTTCTACAGCACCCTGCAGGCTCTGTCGACCTGAAATAGCGTTTTTAACGTGATTCGTTCCGAAGTAATTCGGGGCGAAGTTTTTTTTGCCATGAAAATTTGGCGAAATGAACGAAAAAATTTTGGGAAAAATTTGCCATCTCTAGTTTTTTTGTAAAGTCGGGGGTTCTGCTGTATAACTTTTAATAAATGTCGGGTAGACTAAAACATTCCCCG